>CAUYLG010021048.1:0-208312 GCA_963573385.1 Cacajao melanocephalus | reverse complement strand
ATAATATCCTGAAGAGTATTTTCCAGCTTGGATTCATTCTCTTCGTCACATTCAGGTACACCTATCAAACGTAGATTAGGTCTTTTCACATAGTCCCATATTTCTTGGAGACTTTGTTCATTCCTTGTTACCCTTTTTTCTCTCATCTTGCCTTCTCATTTTATTTCATTGAGTTGATCTTCGACCTCTGATATTTTTTCTTCTGCTTCGTCAATTCGGCTATAGAAACTTGTGTATGCTTTGCGAAGTTCTCGTGCTGTGTTTCTCATCTCCATCAAGTCATTTATATTCTTCTCTAAGCTGTTTATTCTTGTTAGCATTTGGTCAAACCTCTTTTCAAGGTTCTTAGTTTCTTTGCATTAGGTTAGAATATGTTCTTTTAGCTCAGAGAAGTTTGTTATTACCCACCTTCTGAAGCCTGTTTCTGTCAATTCATCAGATTCATTCTCCATCCAGCCTTGTTTCCTTGCTGGTGAGGAGTTGTGATCCCTTGGAGGAGATGCATTCTGGTTTTGGGTGTTTTCATCCTTTTTGCACTGGTTTCTTCCCATCTTTGTGGATTTATCTACCTTTGATTTTTGTAGTTGGTGACTTTCGGATGGGGTCTCTGAGTGGACGTCCTTTTTGTTGACGATGAAGTTATTTCTTCCTGTTTTTTAGTTTTCCTTCTAAAAGTCAGAACCCTCTGCTGTAGGACTTCTGGAGGTCCACTCCTGACCCTGGTTGCCTGGGGATCACCTGCAGCAGCTGCAGAACAGTAAGGGTTGCTGTCAGTTTCTTCTTCTATTATCTTTGTCCCAGAAGGATACCCACCAGATGTCAGCCTGAGCTCTCCTTTATGAGGTGTCTCTTTGGATATAAGGGGATCAGGGAGCTGCTTCAGGAGACAGTCTGTCCCTTAGAGGAGCTCAATTGCTGAGCTGTGAGCTCCATTGTTCCATTCAGAGCTGCCAGGCAGGTACGTTTAAGTCTGCTGCAGTGGAGCTCATAACTGCCTTTTATTTCCAGATGCTCTGTCTTTAGAAGGAAGGCCTTTATTTATAAGTTCCTGAGGCACTGCTGCCTTTTTTCAGAGATGCCCTGCCCAGCAAGGAGGTAACCTAGTCACAGTCTGCCAGCAGAGGCATTGCTGAGCTGCCATGGGCTCTGCCCAGCTGCTATGTGAACTTCCTTGTGGTTTTGTTTATAGAGGTATAATTAGAACTGCCTTGGTGATGGCGGTCTGCCTCAGTAATGGCCTACTGTCTCTGTAATGGCAGACTGCCTCAGTAATGGTGGACTGCCTTGGTAATGGCGGACTGCCCCGGTGGTGGCAGACTGCCTCGGTAATGGCAGAAGCCCTTCCCCCAACAGAGGTGGACTGTCCTGAGTCCAGCTGTGCTTGCTGTGAAACTCTCAGTCCAGAGTGTTTCAGATTGCTGGTCTTCGTGGGGGTGGGACCCGCCACGCCAGATCACCTGGCTCCATGTTTCAGCCTCCTTTTTTTCAGTTGAATTGGCAACTCTAGCTCCCAGGTGTTCCAGGCTCCAGTTGAAATGGCCGCCCAGATTTGTGTGAGTTTTTGTGCGGAGACTCGCAGCGCCGGCTGAAACAGCCATGCCGGACACTTGTGGCGCTTTTCCATCCTAGAATCTCCTGGTCTGTGGGCAGTAAAAACTCATTTGGAAATGCGGTGATCACTCACCCTCTGCATTCTTGCTAGGAACTGCACTCCAGAGCTGTTCCTATTCGGCCATCTTGGATCGTCCTCCAATAATGATAATTCTATCCCAAAGAAAAATTGTTAATACTTAGCCTTTGAAGATGGTCTCAGAAAATGAGACATTTTAATTTCCAATTTACATTTGTATTTTTGTGTTTTTGTGGCAAGAGGCATGATAGAGTGGTAAATAAAAAACTTTCAGTGGCCGGGCATGGTGGCTCACACCTGTAATCCCAGCACTTTGGGAGGCTGAGGCAGGCGGATCACCTGAGGTTGGACATTCAAGACCAGCCTGACGAACATGGAGAAACCCATCTCTACTAAAAATACAAAATTAGCTGGGCATGGTGGTGCATGCCTGTAATCCCCGATACTCTGGAGGATGAGGCAGGAGGATTGATTGAACCCAGGAGGTGAAGGTTGCAGTGAGCTGAGATCCCGCCACTGCACTCCAGCCTGGGCAACAGAGTGAAACTCCATCTCAAAAACAAAAAAAGGCTTTCAGCATAAAAGTATATTACAAATTGATGGGGGAAGGAATGGATATATGAAGTGAAAAAGGAAAGATGAAAATTTCCAACAGTTAAGGAAGAGCTTGTTCATGTACTTTTTAAAAATGGGCGACAGTGTCAAACCGGGGTCTGTATACTTCATTGGATATATTTAAAACAATGATGCAACCATTTTATTTTTAAATGTTACTATTTGCAATATGCCAGCCCTTGCAACTATTTTTAATCATGGTGGAAATGTTATATACCCACTTGGAAAATGTGCAAGGGTTACATGGTTTTCCAGAAATTATTTTAGAGAACACCCAAGCACAAAGTTAATTAGTTCTATGTTGGAGGAAAAAGATGTTCCTGGTGACGTCCCTGTGATTCCTGGGTTTCCCATTTGCGCTCTCTGCTGGTGTGCTGAGATTTTGCTTTTTAGATTGTGAAACTAGCCTTTGCTCTCTCCGTTGCTAACTGTGGTCAAAATCCCCCCACCAGGAGGGCCTGACAAGAATGAGGCGGCCTGTGAGGGCCTGAGGAGGCTGTCCTGCATGTGAATGATCCATCACAGCATGCAGCTCACAGAGTCACCAGGTCCCTGTCTTGGAGCTGAGTGACAGTGCAACACACTCGGTCTAAGTTCTGAACTCACACAATCTTCTTTTGCTAACTGATCTAATGATGAGTTTCTTCGCCTTGGAAATATCAAGAATTCTAGAAGAACTACTGGAAAAAGAGCCATACTCTGTAGAATATTGGAAGAGATTTATTCTGAGCCAAATGTGAGGACCACAACTCATGCCACAGCCCCAGGAGGTCCTAAGAACGTGTGCCCAAGGTGGTTGGGTCACAGTGTGATTTTATACGTTTTAAGGGCATAGAAGTTTCAGACATCAATCAATACATGTAAGGTGTACATTGGTTCTGTCTGGAAAGGTGGGACAACTCAAAGAGGGGAGTGGGAGGTGGGAACGATGGAGGAAGGTTGGGGGTTTCCAGGTCATAGGTGATTCGAAGATTTTCTGATTGGCAATTGGTAGAAAGAGTTAAGTTATTATCTAAAGACCTGGCATCGGTAGAAAGGAGTGTTTGGGGAAAAGGGGTTGTGGAGACCAGGGTTCTGTTCATGCAGAGGAAACCTTCAGGAAGTAGGCTTTAGAGCTGTTATCAGACCTGAAAACGTGCCAGACTCTTCGTTAATATCTCCTTGATCAGGAAAAAGACCTGGAAAGGGAGGAGGATTCTCTACAGGATGTAAATTTTCCCCACAAGAGACGGCCTTGCAGGGCTATTTCAAAATATGTCAAAAAATATATATTCTGGGGCCAGGCGTGGTGGCTCATGCCTGTAATCCCAGCACTTTGGCAGGCTGAGGTGGGTGGATCACTTGAGGTCAGGAGTTCAAGGCCAGCCTGGTCAACATGGTGAAACCCTGTCTCTACTAAAAATACAAAAATTAGATGGGCATGGTGGCGGGTGCCTGTAATCCCAGCTACTTGGGAGGCTGAGGCAGGAGAATCACTTGAACCCGGAAAGCAGAGGTTGCAGTGAGTGGAGATCGCGCCATTGAACTCCAGCCTGAGTGACAAGAATCAAACTAACTTCATCTCAAAAAAAAAAAAAAGGAAATATATATACGTATATATATACACATATATATATATAAAATAGAATAGATAGATAGATAGATTTTCTGGAATAGAATACTTTGATTTCTTTCGGGGCCTGCTCTCTGCCATGTGATGCCATACTAGAATCAGGTTGGAATTTGGTATCTACATTGTTTTGTCAGTCTTAAGATATTTATTATTATATTTATTTATTTATTTTTGAGATGGACTTTCACTCTTGTCACCCAGGCTCGAGTGCAGTGGCATGATCTCGGCTCACTGCAACGTCTGCCTCCTGGGTTCAAGCGATTCTCCTGCCTCAGGCTCCCAAATAGCTGGGATTACAGGCACGCACCACCACATCTGGCTAACTTTTGTATTTTTAGTAGAGATGGGGTTTCACCATGTTGGCCAGGCTGATTTCAGACTCCTGACCTCAGGTGATCCACACGCCTTGGCCTCCCAAAGTGCTGGGATTACAGGCATGAACCACCACACCCAGCCAAATCTTTATTTTAAGATCAATGTTGGTCCCCTGTACCTGAATTCCAAAGGGAGAAGGGTATAATGAGGCATGTGGACTCCTCTTCCCATCATGGCCTGAACTAGATTTTCAGGTTGACTTTGGAATGCCGCTGGCTGAGGGTGTGGTGGGGGTGGGGGATGGAGGGTGGCTGCCAGTCAGTCGGAGAGCTTAGAAATTTTTATTTTATTATTTTATATTTATTTTATTTTATTTTGAGACAGGGTCTCGCTCTGTCACCCAGGCTGGAGTGTAATAGTGTGATCATGGCTCACTGCGAACTTCACCTCCTGGGCTCAAGCAATCCTCCAACCTCAGCCTCCAGAGTAGCTGGGACTACAGGTGCATGCCACTACATCTGGCTAATTTTTTTATTATTATCTGTAGAGATGAGGTCTTTCTATATAACCCAGGCTGGTCTCAAACTGCTGGGCTCCAGCGATCTTCATGCCTCAGCCTCCCAAAGTGTTGGAACTATAGGTGTGAGCCACCATGCCTGCTCAGAATTTTATTTTTGGTTTACAGAGTAATGATGATCACAGCACCAGCATCTGTGCTGTTTGCCATGTGCCAGGCACTGTTTGAAGCTCTCTGTGTTCACTTATGCAGCATGAACTCTAATCTACTCACTGAATTATTTGCCCTATAAAGTAGGGACCATTATTATTCCCATTTTACAGATGAAGAAGTTGGGCATTGAGAGTTTAAATAAACTGTCCCAGGCCACACAACTAATTAGGGCAGAGTCAGGATTTACAGCCAGGTCCTCTCACCCCAGGTTGGAACATTTACCTCTATTCTTTACTGTTTGTTGCTTTAAAATAATAAAACACAGGCAATAAGATTTTTTTTTTAATCTGTTATCTTGCCACCCAGAGATCATTACCGCAAATGTTTTGGCGCGTTCCTTTCTAGTCCTGTGTAAGTGGCAGTGTGTGGGTCCCTGGCATTCTGTCTGTTTTATACAAATGAGAACTTCCAGGTCTGTAATCCGCTCTGGATATTTTTTGCCTCTATTGCCAGCCACTGTCAGTTTTGTGTATCCCCTGAAGCACAAAGTAGGCTGAGATCACTCGGTGTCTTTCCGACATTCAGCTTCTAGCATTCTCTCTCCCACAGGCAGCTCCAGGGAATGAGGTCCCAAGGATTCTTCACCCAGGCCCGGCCAGGCCGTGTCCCCCTAGGGGCTGAAGTTCCCCCTTGGCTGCCCCGCCTCTGAGGTGGAGGTTGGCTGACTCTAAGGAGTTTTTCATGCTAAGCATCAAGTTCAGATGGTGCGTGGGAGGAAACAGAAGGGGGGCTGCCGATCTTGGCTTGTGCTGCTTTGTTCTCCAGCTTTGGGGACATGTGCTCAAGCTTCAACCCATTGAAGGAGCAGATTCTGATAGGAACATTCTCAGTTCTGAAGCCCAAGCTCATTCCTCCCCTCTGGAGCCAAGGATGCCAATATGTGGTGTAAACTAAAACTCCTAGGCTCCCCAGGCTGGGCGTGGTGGCTCATGCCTGCAGCACTTTGGGAGGCCAAGGCGGGCAGATCACGAGGTCAGGAGTTCGAGACCAGCCTGACCAACATGGTGAAACCTACTCTCTACTAAAAATACAAAAATTAGCCAGGTGTAGGGGCAGGTGCCTGTAATCCCAGCTACTCAGGAGGCTGAGGAAGAAGAATCCCTTGAACCCGGGAGGCGGAAGTTGCAGTGAACCGAGATCGTGCCACTGCACTCCAGCCTGGGTGACAAAGGGAAACTCCATCTCAAAAAAAAAAAAAAAATCCTAGTCTCCCCAACAAACAGAATGAACCCCTCCTCTCAGCCAAGGGTATTTCTAAAGTAAACCTAAAATACAAGTTCAGGCCATGGTGGGAATGGGTGGTCATGCTTCCTTATACCTCCTCCCTTTGGAATTCAGACATGGCTGACCAGCATCTATGTTAAAACAGAGACCTTGGTGTGAGTGGCTCATGCCTGTAATCCCAGCACTGTGGGAGGCTGAGGCAGGCAGATCATCTGAGGTCAGGAGTTTGAGACCAGCCTGACCAACATAGTGAAACCCCATCTCTACTAAAAATACAAAATTAGGCATGGTGGTGCACCACACCTGTCATCCCAGCTACATGGGAGACTGAGGCAGGAGAGTCGCTTGAACCCAGGAGGCGAAGGTTGCGGTGAGCCAGGATCCTGCAGCCTGGGCAACCAGAGCGAAACTCCATCTCAAAAGAAAAAAAAAAAAGCCCTTAAGACTGACTTTTCCTAGCAGTAAGACACCAACATGACAGCAGAGTAACAGTGATCACATTTAATCCTAAACCAAACCATTTTATACCAAAACATAATTCCTTGACATATTTTTTAAGGGCCCTGCAAAGCTGTCTCTTGTGGGGAAAATCTACGTTCTGTAGAAAATCCTCTTCCCTTTCCAGATCTTTTTCCTGATGCAGGAGATAATTTTTTTTTTTAGGAAATAATAATTATACCTACTTCATCGCATTTTCATGATGATTAAATGAGTTACTACACGAACTTGGAGTAATGTTTAGTTCTTTTTTTTTAAGATTATAATGTTTTTATTTTATTTCAATAGTTTTGGGGGAACAGGTGGTTTTTGATTACATGGGGAAGTTCTTTAGTGGTGATTTCTGAGATTTTGGTGCACCTGCTACCCGAGCAGTGTCCAGCTGTACTCAGTGTGTAGTCTGTGTTCCAGGAAAGAATTAATTAAGAGATTGGCACCTTTATAAGCCTAATAAGTAACATGTACGATCTCTTCTCTCTGAAGCCTGCTACCTAGAGGCGTTGTCTGCATAAAAGATACCTTGGTCTCCGCCACCCCGAATCTTAACCCAAACACTCACCTCTGTTGACTCCAGGTCTTTATTTTAATTTTTTTTTTTTTTTCTGAGACAGAATTTCACTCTTGCCACCCAGGCTGGAGTGCAATGGTGCAATCTCGACTCCCTGTAACCTCTGCCTCCCAGGCTCAAGCAAATCTCCTGCCGCAGCCTCCCGAGTAGCTGGAATTACACGCACCCACCACCACGCCTGGCTAATTTTTGTTTTTTTAGTAGAGACAGGGTTTCACCATATTGGCCAGGCTGGTCTCAAACTCCTGACCTCAGGTAATCCACCTGCCTTGGCCTCCGAAAGTGCTGGGATTACAGGCATGAGCCATTTCGCCTGGCCTATTTTAATTTTTTGAATAATTTTATTTTTTTAGTAGTCACAAGACACAGCCATGGCTTCTGTTCATAAGTCCCTATTAAATATTTCTTTCTGAGAAACTGAAATAAAGAGGCTGACAAATCCAGGATTTACGGTAGTTATGAAAACATCAAGGTTGTTTTGATCTAGGGCAGGGTTTACTGTGAGTACATGCTCTTACACAAAGAAAAACAGATAAAACAGAAATCTAAGAGGCCTTCCCAGAACTGGGGTTAATCAGAAGTGGACATGAAGGATTAGCCTCCAAGATGGAGCTGCTTTGGCCTCCACAGCATTATCTGTTGCTACATAACAAATTACTCTGCCCCGCAACAACATAGCACTTTTTTGCACTATAACCTTGTACTCCTGGCCTCAAGTGATTCCCACCTCAGCCTCCTGCGTAGCTGGGATTACAGGTGCATGCTATCATGCCCAACTCCCAACATGGCATTTTAAATCACCAAACATTACTACTTCACACAGTTTCTGAGGGTCAGAAGTTTGGGTGTGGCTTAGCTGATTGGTTCTGGTTTACGGTCTCACATGAGAATGTAGTCCAAATGCTGCCTGGGCTGAAGTCATCTGAGCTTGAGTGCAGGCTAGGCTTACGTGGCTCATGACCACAGGCTTCAGTTCCTCATCAGCTGAACTTTCCTATAGGACTTCATAGGTGTCACAGTGTGGCATCGGGCTCTCCCCGGAGCAAGCAGTTCAAAGAGAGAGCAAGCAGGAAGCCACAGTACTTTTTATGACCTAGTCTTCAACTCACACACCGTCATTTCTGCCTTTTGGTTTGTTTTTTTTGGATGCTTTTGTTTTTAAGATGAAGTTTCCCTCTTGTCACCCAGGCTGGAGTGCAATGGGGCGATCTTGGCTCACTGAAACCTCCACCTCCGGGGTTCAAGCGATTCTCCTGCCTCAGGCTCCCCAGTAGCTGGGATTACAGGCACCCACAACCACACCCAGCTAATTTCTGTATTTTTAGTAGAGACAGGGTTTCACCATGTCGCCCAGGCTGGTCTTGAACGCCTGACCTCAGGTGATCCGCCCGCCTTGGCCTCCCAAAGTGCTGGGATTACAGGTGTGAGCCACCGTGCCTGGGCCACTTTTGGTTTTGTTTTTGAGACAGGGTCTCACTCTATTGCCCAGGCTGGAGTGCAGTGGTGTGATCATGGCTCACAGCAGCCTCAGCTCAGGAGGGCTCAAGTGAGCCTCCCACCACAGCCTCCTGAATAGCTGGGACCACAGGCATGCGCCACTGCGTCCAGTTGATTTTTGAATTTTTTACAGTGATGGGGCCTCCCCATGTTGTCCAGGCTTGTCTTGAACTCTTGGGCTCAAGAGATCCTCCCTCTTGGGCCTCCCAAAGTGCTGCAATTATAGCATGAGCTACCATGCCTGGCCCTCTATTTTTATAATAAGGTCTGGCAGTTGCCAATTTGTATATTTAGTCATGCCCCCACCACACATTTTGAATAACCACAATATTCCATTTCATTCTTTTTTCAACTCAGTCTAATCTGCTGTTAAATATATCCATTGTGTTTCTAATTTCAAGTATTAAATCTTTCACTGCTAGAATTTTTTTAAAGTTATTTAAAATATATGGGCCGGGCGTGGTGGCTCACACCTGTACTCCCAGCACTTTGGGAGGCCAAGGCGGGTGGATCACCTGAGGTTGGGAGTTCAAGACCAGCCTGGGCAACATGGTGAAACCCTGTCTCTACTAAAAATACAAAGAATTAGCCAGGCGTGGTGGCGGGCGCCTGTAATCTCAGTTACTTGGGTATATATAGTTTATTGTTCTCTGGTGAACTTTTTGGTCCCCTCTTTTATTTTTTGAAAAAGATTAAACATATCCATTAGGTATTCATTGATAATCTCCATACTGGAGTCTGTGGATCTGCTTCTGCTGTTTTTGCAAAAACAATAGCAGAATCAGAGCCACAGACTTTATTTCCTTTAAAATGTATTATGAGTAAACTTTGACTGGGACTTTAATGTGGGAAAACTAGAAGTCCTGTTGTGAGGGCATATTTCTCTCAGAGAGAATTTACCTCAACTTCTACCGGCATCTGTGGCATTTCCTAACCTGGGAAGGTATAAATTCTTGGCCTGAGGGTTTTGGACTACGCAGGTGGAGTGAATTCAGACCTGACCATCATGTTTCACAGTATTAGATCCTATGAACCTTCCAACCAGATGTAATACATGGTAACAACGGTTACACAACACTGAAGTGAATATCCAGGTCCTATGGCTGTGGCAGAATTCAGATCTGCTGAGGTGGCAATTCAGGCGTCAGAGAAAGGACCCCCAGAGAGAGCATTACTGAGACTAGGAGTCCCTGAAAGTGCAGCAGACAAAAAAGAGAAGTTCAAGGCATGCAGGGAGAAGGCGGGGATGCAAAAGACACCAGTCCTTAGGGTGGGGAGCCCACTTCCGGGACGTGAGGGCCCCCTTCCAGGTGAGGGCCCAGGTAAGTCGAGGGCGGGCAGAAGTGGGCGTGGGGGTAGCGGGAGGGGCGCCCTTCCCGCGACGCAGTTGAGTCCCTTCCGACTCCCTCGGGGTTCGCTTCGAGAGTTGACACTGCGCCTCCCAGGGGAAACTCTTTCACTCGGAACGGAACAGCTTTTTTCCTCCCAGGGAAAGGAAAAAGAAGAGGCTTTCCGTTGCGTTAGAAGGACAACAGATCCTGCACGGTGCTTAATTTCTCATCTAGGACTTTAATTCCGCTCCTTCCAGTTCTCTACAATTAGGAAAGAAAAAAACCGATCTTGACCCCGACGTGACTTGAACACGCAACCTTCTGATCTGGAGTCAGACGCGCTACCATTGCGCCACGAGGTCACAGCGAGCTGGCGACTCCGCGTCGCTAAAGACCTCGCTTCTCCAGCATGGTCCCCGGGCTAGGAGGCCTCGGAGGGAGGACGCCCTCTTTCCTGAATTCCAGCACCAACTAAGAGCGCTGGCGAGGGTCGTTTCCCGGGTGTGGGAACGCGGATGCGCTGGGGCATCCGGGCCTGAACTGCGGCGCCGCAGCGGAGCCGCCACCCGGCGGCCGAACCTCGGGGCTCCGCCTCCTCCGCGTCTGGGAGTGAGCCGGCGAGGGGACGCCGGGGTGCGGGGACTGACGCCGGGGGTGGGAGTGAGGAGATGCCCAGGGGGAGGCCGGGCTGGGGGGATCCCGGGGCCAGGGGATTCTAGGAGGGAGGGAGGGGACGCGGGGAAGGGGACGCCGGGGCGGACGCGGGGGTGGGGTGACTCCGAGGCGCGGTGGGACGCCGGGGGTTAGGGGTGAGGAGAGGTCCAGGGGAAGCCCAGGCGACAGGGGGACCCCCGGGCAGAGGGGACGCTGAGAGGGAGGGGGGACGTCGGGGCGGGGGACGCGGGTGGAGGAGGCAACGCCGAGGCGGGGGTGGGGAGACTCCGGGCGGGGCTGGGGGCGGCGGGGCGGGTCCCGGGCCTCCTGTGAGGCGGTGACGTTGCGGTCGGGAATGGCAGGACCCCGGGGTGGCAGCCTAGAGCGGACGGCGCGCGGGGGGCGCGGGGGGCGCGGGGGGCGCGGGGCTGCTCCTTCCTCCTCTCCTCTCGCGGGAGAAGCGCGGCGCCCACGGCCAGGAAGCAGGTTGCCGAACAGACTTGAAAAGTGCCACAGTTCTTTTTCTTTTGGAGACGGCGTCTTGCTCTGTCGCCCAGGCTGGAGTGCGGCGCCATCTCCGCCCACCGCGACCTCCGCCTCCCGGTTCAAGCGATTCTCCTGCCTCAGCCTCCCGAGTAGCTGGGACTACAGGCGGCCGCCACCATGCCCGGCTAATTTTTTTTATTTTTGTGTTTTAATAGAGACGGAGTTTCACCATGTTGTTCAGGCTGGTCTCAAACTCCCGACCTCAGGTGATCCGTCCTCCTCGGCCTTCCAAAGTGCTGGGATTACAGGCTAAACCACCGCGATTGGCCCCAGGCAAGGTTTTAAACGGCTCTAAGTCCCTGATTTGAACAGTATTTTCTTCTTCCTATTAAATAAGAAAAATAAAACAGTGAGTGAATACATTTTTTTTTTTAACTTAGTCTTGCTCTGTCACCCAGGCTGGAGTGCAATGGTGTGATCTGGCCTCACTGCAACCTCCGCCTCCCAAGCTCAAGCGATCCTCCTGCCTCAGCCTCCCACGTAGCTGGGATTACAGACATGTGCCACCATCCATGGCTAATTTTTGTATTTTCAGTGGGGACGGGATTTTACCATGTTGGCTAGGCTAGTCTCGAACTCCTAGGCTCAAGTGAACCTTCCGCCTGGGCCTCCCAAAGTGCTGGGATTACAGGTGTGAGCTACTGTGCTGGGTCAGTAAGTGAGCGAATAAATTCTTCAGTAAAAAAGCTAGTAAATAGGCCAAGTGTGGTGGCTCACGCCTGTAGCCTGTAGTTCCAGCACTTTGGAAGGCCCAACAGGGAGGATCACCTGAACCCAGGAGGTCGAGGCTGCAGTGAGCCATGATAGCACCACTGCACTCCAGTCTGGGACAGAGGGAGACCCCGTCTCAAAACAAAAACAAAAAACCCTATTAAATAAGAAAGATAAACTCTCCTGGTCTGTTCAAGAACATGAAGCATCTTAATTCAATAAATACGACACCCACAGGGCTTGACGCCTTTTAGAAAAGGAAAGATCTGACCTGAGCAGTGGCTCATGCCTTTAATCCCAGCTGCTCTGGAGGCTGAGGCGGGGAGTTGCTTGAACCCCAGAGGCTGAGGTCATGGTGAGCCGAGATTGCACCATGGCATGGCAGCATGGGCAAGAAGAGTGAAACTCTGCCGCAAAAGAAAGAAAGGAAGGGAAGGGGAGGGAAGGGGAGGGAAGGAGGAGGGGAGGGGAGGGAAGGAGGAGGGGAGGGGGAGGAGAGGGGGAGGGGGAGGAGAGGGGAAGGGGAGGGGGAGGGAAGGAGGAAAGGAGGGAGGGAAGGAAAAAGAAGGAAGGAAGGAGAAATAAAGAGAAATAAATAGAAAGAAAAGAAAAGAAAGAAAGGAAAAACAAAAGATCTGGAAAGGGCCCCTGGCTTTGCAGAAGGAAAAGAGTAGCCATGTTTGGCGAAGTTTCTAAGGGCTCCCAGGCTGCCTCTAACATTTCAAACAGCAAAGGCATCTTTGACAATTTTTGTGAATGTGGCCAGATGTGAGAAAAGCAGGAATTTAGGATCGACTGTGAGTCCTGAGGTGCCAGCCCCGAGGCTGTCAGAAAAGCAGGCAACCAAAGGCTCCTGTCTTACCTCTGGGAGGGAAGAGTCAGCAGCAATGACTGATTCCACCTCCAGGTGGCCAGAGACATATGTCACCTCCTTATTGCTTTTGATGGCCCAGGGTGGATTGGACCCTTGTGTGGGCAGCTGAGGAGTGGTGTGCTGGGTTCCCTTTCGGCTGATCACTCTGAGACTTCCTTCCTTTCTCCAGCATCTGCCGCATACCGAAGTCTCTGAGGACTTCAGAACCTGAGTCCACAGTCTATTGGAAGGCACACCCCACACCAAAGAAAGATCAGTGTCACTGTTTTTATTTAAAGAAAAATTTGTGGCCAGCCCAGGTGGTTCACACTTGTAATCCCAGCACTTATGGAATGAGACCCTGTCTAAAAATAAAAACATTTACAAATTATTTTTTAATTTATTTTTGAATAAGGATGTTTGTTGCTCAGGCTGGAATACAGTGGTATGATCACAGCTCACAGCAGTTTGAACACATAGGCTCAAGTGACCCTTCCAACTCAGCCTCCTGAGTAGCTAGGGTTACAGGTGCACACCACCACCCCTGTAATTAATTAAAAGTTAATTTTTAACTTTTTTGTAGAGACAGAGTCTCACTATGTCGCCCAGGCTGGTCATGAACTCTTGACTTCAAGTGATCCTCCTGCCTTGGCCTCCCAAAGTGCTAGGATTACAGGCATGAGCCACTGCATCCAGGCTCCACTGTGCTTAGACCCCTGCTCAGATGTGTGGATACACCTTTGATGTCCTGGTCCCTATTCTCCTGGGATATAGAACCAAGAACTATCTGGTGTTATGTGGCATGGGCATGACATTAAACTACAGTATGGCGTTGTGATCAAATGAAGAGATTAGATCGAGTGGCTTATGCAGATGTGGCTAAAGGGTCCCTTTAAAGACTAGGACCCCAGCTGGGCACGGTGGCTCACATCTATAATCCCAGCACTTTGGGAGGCCAAGGCGGGCAGGTCACTTGAGGTCAGGAGTTCAAGACCAGCCTGGCCAACATGTGAAACCCTGTCTCTATAAAACAAACAAATACATATATACTAAAGACAAGGACCCTCCTTACCAGGGCAAGGACTAGGAGTCAGGCAGCCATGCAGTTGTGCAGGGTGGAATCCCATCTTGCGTAAAATTTGACACTTTGTTCATCAGAGATTTTTGCACTAATTTCTACTTTTGGAAATATTGAATATTTTAAATGTCTTCATTGCTAAGTGTTTTGACAGCTCTTTGAATTCTGCACCTGAGTCGCTCAGCGCCTCGCTGTTGCCCGGAAATTGTAAAGAGCCGCTTCCTTATTTTAGAGCTTGTATATGCAAACACTGAACCTTATTTAAAAAAAAAAAAAACTTCTGTAGAATATAGAAAATTAACAAATACAAACTAGGATAATTACCAACACTGGCAAGGATGAGTGAAAATAAATATTCTCATGCAAGATGGGAAAAGCATGTATAAACTGGAACTTGCTTTTTGGGTTGTAATGTGATGAATGTTTTTTAGATACTTTTGTCCAGGTATTTCTATTTCTAGAGAATACGTACTAAAGAAACAGTTAAGGATGAATGCAAAGGTATGCCTTCAAGACTGTTTTCATAAAAATTGTGTTGATAATCATGAAGCCCCAGAGCACCTTCACTGTCCCGTTGTACAAATGCAGCCTAGATTTCCAGGGCATGAGGCCGGGAAGCTGATGCTGATGAGGGCTGGTCCCTATGCATGAACATACAAGGCTCCTGGAGTAAAGAGGTGTGGTAGTGAGGACTCAGAGGACTGTGGTGGGGGAGGCGGGGGAGGCAGGGGTTACGCCACGGGCACATTATGAGTGGGGCTGCCCCATCACTGAGAAAAACACGCACGGCTTGGCTTCCCAGTCTCTGCTTGGTTTAGTATCCTCTCACACCTGGGTAATTTGTGGGTGTTTTTGTTTGTTTTTGAGACAGGGTCTCACTAGGTTGCTGAGGCTGGAGTGCAGTAGCACAATCATGGCTCCCTGAAGCCTTAAAATCGTAGGCTCCAAGGAATCTTCCTGTCTCAGCTGGAAGGAGCTGGGACCACGGCCACTGTGCCTGGCTAATCCTCCCGCCTCGGCCTCCCAAAGTGCTGGAATTGCAGGCGTATTTGCTAGTCAGGACAAAGTCTTTACTTTTTTTTTTTTTTTTTGAAGCAGGTTCTTGCTCTGTTGCAGGGCTGGAGTGCAGTGGCATGCTCTTGGCTCACTGCAACCTCTGCCTCCCAGGCTCAAGGGATCATCCTGCCTCAGCTTCCCAAATAGCTGGGACTACAGGTGGGTGCTACCACACCCAGCTCATTTTTGTATTTTTAGTAGAGACAGGGTTCTACTTTGTTGCCCAGGCTGGTCTTGAACTCCTGGACTCAAGTGATCCACCCACCTCAGCCTCCCAAAGTGCTGGGATTACAGGTGCAAGCCACTGCGCAGCCTTGGCTCCTGTTTTCTAAGGGGCTGAAAATGTTCCGGCTCCTCAAAGCCCACAGAAGATGTCTTCTGTCTTTCAGATTTACACACTCCTGATCTGACAAATTCCAACTAGAACTTGAAAACTGAAGCCTGAAGGGAAAAGGCACGCTGCCACATGGAGTGGGTTATCACTACCGCCCCACCGAAGGCTTGAAAGACAGCCTTGCTCTTGCAGGCTGGTTTCTCGGGAAGAAGTATCTGCTGAGACAGTGATTTGGGGAGTAACACTGGGAAAGGAAATGGGGGCCGGCTGGGTTGTCAGGGAGACCCGTCAGGCCAAGGTACAGATGTACAAACTCTCTCTAAATGCCTCTATTCTCTGCCTGCCCATGGGGAGCTCTGTTAGAGGAATCCCAAGTCCCGTGGAAATGGCTTGCCCCATGCCACCACGTTGCTCAGTCACGGGCCAGGGCCACTCCTGCGGGAAAGCTGAGGTGGGCAAAGGCCAGCTGCAGGCTGTCCATTAGCTGCCCTTCTACGGCTGGACAGCAAGTTCTCCCTTGGAGGAGGACCTGAGGGCCACAGCTGGGCTCTGCCACGCCATGCAATATACATTACATTTGCAGATTTTTCCCTCTTTGTTTTTTAACCATCTCTGATGTCCTACTTCAAGCACCAATCCCAATGATGAGTGCCCAACTGACAGAGGACTCCAGATTCCTGCGAGCGAAGTTTCTGGATCATCTTCTCCAGCTCCCCTGCTCCCTGCTAACAGGGAATTTAGCCCAAAGGAAAGAAAGGAACTCCTGTTTCCCATTCTTCTAAGTCCCAACACCAGCTAAGTATGCCATTCTTCAGAAGGAAAGATCCCGTTGAAACTGGTGGCATGCCTTCAGTTTCCATCGGAAATGCTCACTGGGAGTCAGTGTGGCCTCATTCGGAGCCCCAGACCGAGGGCGGCCTCCACCAGGCTGCAGCCACCTGACAAAAAAGGCCATGAAGGGGAGATGCAGGAAGAGCGAAGTGGAATCTGGCTGCTACGTGGGGGTAAAAAGGCAGATCCGGGGAGTTTGTGAACGTTGGGCATTTAGATTTTCATGATGATTTTGTTTGATGCAGGTTTTCATTCATTTCATGTGTTGTGCCTCAAAGCCCTCAAATAGGAAAGAAACCCTCTCTTGAAATGGAAAATCTGAAAAGATTACAGGTGGAAACAGTGGCCTTGTCTTCTGTCTCCGTCTGTCCCCCTTTTAAGGCTTCTGTGACCTATTCAGCTTTGGTTTTTCTGAGGACGTGGTTCAGTTTAAACACGTGTAAATGTGGCTGAACAGTCAGGGCCTCAACTCTTTCAGTGGTCTGTCTGATGAGTGCCATGTGTGTTCCGTGGTCCAAAGACACTGGAGTGATTTGGATGCCTGTGGCCCTGGAGAAAGGGAATGCTGGGAGTGGAAAGTACTGTGTCTGCTGGGGTAACAGCTTGTGAGTGCAACTAGCAAGGGGTGAGGGTCCTGTCCAGCCAGGCCCTATTTGACAATAAATGTGACTTTTTCCATTTATCTTTGCCTCCATGACAATTTTGGCTGAACTTGTCTTTGGAGATATTTTTCAGCCTAGAGACCTGGACTCAATACTTTATTAAACCCAAAGCCCACACTTCTTTAATACAGAATGCAGCTGATGGTGAGTGTGACTTATTAGTGAGGGCCGTGTGCAGAGAGAGAGGCTCAGTGGCCGACAGAGCTCTGTGATTCTTCAACATTGATTAATACGATGCTGTCTTTTTTGGACCACCACAGCTGTCTTCCAACCTGATATATGATAGTAATTGTAAAAGAGAGAGCCTTGTCCTAATTGGGATGTTGTTTATTTTGTTTTATTTTGAGACAGAGTCTCACTCTGTCACCCAGGCTGGAGTGCAGTGGCTCGATCTCAGCTCACTGCAACCTCTGCCTCCCCGGTTCAAGTGATTCTCATGCCTTGGCCTTCTCAGTTGCTGGGATTACAGGCATACACCGCCACGCCTGGCTAATTTTTTGTATTTTTAGTAGAGACAGGGTTTTGCCATGTTGGCCAGGCTGGTCTCGAACTCTTGACCTCAAGTGATCCACCCGCCTCAGCCTCCCAAAGTGCTGGGATTACAGATGTGAGCCACTGCACCTAGCCTGTTCTAATTGTTAATCAGAATTTACTTTTATGGGTTTAAAATGTCTTCATGGGTCTGGTGTGGTGGCTCATGCCTGTAATCTCAGCACTTTGGGAGGCTGAGGTGGGTGAATCACTTGAGGTCAGGAGTTCGAGACCAGCCTAGGCAACATGGTGAGACCCTGTCTCTACTAAAAACACAAAATTGAGGCAGGTGGATCACAAGGTCAGGGGTTTGAGACCAGCTTGGCCAAATGATGAAACCCAGTCTCTACTAAAAAATACAAAAGTTAACCCAGCGTGGCGGCACACATTTGTAATCCCAGCTACTCAGGAGGCTGAGGCAGGAGAATTGGTTGAACCTGGGAGGTGGAGGTTGCAGTTAGCTGAGATAGCACCATTGCACTCCAGCCTGGGCCACAAGAGCAAGACTCCATCTCAAAAAAAAAAAAAAGAAAAACATTAGCTGGGCATAGTGGCGTGCACCTGTAATCCAGCTACTCAGGAGGATGAGGCAAGAGAATAGCTTGAACCTGGGAGACAGAGGCTGCAGTGAGCCGAGATTGTGCCACTGCACTCCAGCCTGGGCAACAGAATGAGACTCCATCTCAACAAATAAATAAGTAAAAATAAATAAATAAATAAATAAATAAATAAATTTTTTAAGTCCTCAGCAATTCAGATAAGGAAGGTCTAAGGTAAGAAAATCCATTCTATCAAGAAAGAGGTAGCAAGTATGGCAGAGGACCAGATGTCAGGACAGGGCTTGAGTCCTTGCTACCTACTAGCTGTGCGACTTTGGATAGGTCACCCAACTTTTCTTTGCCAGTTTCCTCAACTCTAAAATGTGTGGAGTAAAACCTGTCTCAAAGGGTTGTTATAAGAATTAAGGGAAGTAATGTATGGAAATGGGTTCCAGAGAGAGCGATTTTTAGATTCTTGTTAGTGTGCCTACTAGGCTTTCACAGATATCTTGGTCTGTTTTCCACTGCTATAACAGAATACCTGGGGAGGGTAGGTAATTTATAAAGAAGAAGTTGGTTTAGCTCACGGTTTTGGGAGCTGGGAAGTCCAACAGCATGGTGCCGGCGTCTGGCGAAGGCCTTCTTGCTGTGTCATAACATCATAGAGGGCGTCACACAGAGAGAGGGCAAAAGTGTGGGTGTTATCTCAGGTCTTTCTTCCTCTTGTTATAAAGCCACCAGTCTCATCACAGTACTCTGCCCTGATGACCTTATCTCACACTAATTACCTCCTAAAGGCCTCACCTCCAATCAGCATATGAATTTGGGGATTTAGTTTCCAACACATGAAATTTGGAGGACACATTCAAACAACAGCAACAGATACTTCAGAATTTAGGACTTCATGGGGTATAGAGCTGACAAATGCTATAGGACTGAAGTTTCACCTACTTCTAGCTTCTTCCAAGCATGAGTAGCAACTAAGCTTGCTGTTCATATTTACAGTGGAGTCACGTAAGCCCAAAGACGACAACAGTGTGAGTGGGCCTCTTTTTCTAAGCACTTTATTGTAATGTTGGTTTTCTTTTTCCCTTTCTCATTTCTCCTCTCAAATCTGCTCTTTCTCTGATTCGGCCATATGGAGTCCAATCTAATCACTCTGATAGCGTGCTCAGAATCTAGATTGTGTGAACTTCTAGTGATGATTAACAGAGGTGTAAATTGGGGAATCATCACCACAGAATGATTCACAAGCTGATTCTGAGTGGTCTGGAAATGCAGATCTTTGTTATTTTATCCAATATTTTTTCCTGAGCACCTACTGTTTTCCTAACACTGTATTTTACATGCATTATTTCATTTCATCTTGGCAACAAATCTATTTTTGAATTCTCATTGCACAACTTTGCCTTTGTGTGTGTGTGTGTGTGTGAGAAGGAGTCTCACTCTGTCCCTCAGGCTGGAGTGCAGTGGCACAATCTTGACTCACTGCAACCTCCACCTCCAGGGTTCAAGCAAGTCTCCCACCTCAGCCTCCCAAGTAGCTGAGATTACAGGCGCTCACCATCATGCCCAGCTAATTTTTGTATTTTTAGTACAGAGGGGGTTTCATCATGTTGGTTGGCCAGGCTGGTCTCGAACTCTTGACATCAGGTAATCCTCTTGCCTTGGCCTCCCAAAGTTCTGGGATTACAGGTGCAAGCAACTTTATCTTCTTTAATGGCCTTTATTAATTTCCCTCCATTTTTTTAAATATGGAATATCTTCCTTTAGAGAGCCTTTTGCTCTTCCTCCCCCTAAGAGATTTTCTGCTTTAGGCTTCCATTCACATGTTGATAATATTGTAAGGACCCTTGCATCTTGAAGAATTTTTTTTTTTTTTTGAGACGTCGCTGTGTTGCCCAGGCTGGAGTGCAATGGCAAAATCTCGGCTCACAGCAACCTCCACCTCCCAGGTTCAAACAGTTCTTCTGCCTCAGCCTCCCGAGTAGCTGGGATTACAGGTACCCACCACCATGCCCAGCTAATGTCTCTATTTTTAGTAGAGATGGTCTCACCACGTTAGCCAGGCTGGTCTAGAACTTCTGACCTCAGGTGATCCACCCGCCTTGGACTCCCAAAGTACTGGGATTACAGCTGTGAGCCACCTTGCCCAGGCTGGAGATTTTTTTAAAAACATGTTTATTGTTCAGTCCATTGACATCTTCCCTTTCTGAAGAAAAGTACTCCTTTTTTTTTTTTTTTTTTTTTTTTTTTGTAGAGATGAGGTTTTGCCATGTTGCCTAGGCTGGTTTCAAACTTCTGGGCTTCTAAAGTGCCGGGATTACAGGCCTGAGCCACCATGTCCTGCTGAAAGTGTTCTTCAGAATAAAATTGTATTAATTATAGGTTCCCCCAAACACTTCAAGAAATTCTGGGCCAGGACTTAGGCCCCCATATCCCACAGAACCATTAACCAATCCTGGAGTTCTTTAAAGAAAAGAGAGGTGAATCCACACCTTTTTTGTGGGGGAGGGTGGCTCCTCTAAGCCCTATTTTGAGGCTCTGATGTTTCTTGTCATCATGAGCAAAAAGGCAGCCTCTCTGCACCTGTATGAACTATTTTTAGATGCTCCTCTTCTAAGACCTAGTTCTTCATTATCTATGGTTTTCGTTCTTCTCTGCAGGGAATGGTCCTCATTTATTTCTGTTCCTATGCCCCCAATTCAGTTTATTTGATGAATGTTTCCAAAGGTTCAATGGGTTTCAGACTAAATTTGTCCCAGACACTCTAGAGTTGTCAGCTGGACAGTAGGCCCCACTGAGGACGTTTGTCCCTGAGCTAGAGGCACAGCTTCCCACGCGGCATCCACACTTCTCACAGTACCTCGGCTCCCCGAGGCGCCACCCGACCCCCGTTACCTAGACCCAGACAGACCTGGGCGCGAGACAGGGAGGCCGCAGGAGAGCTGGAGGGCGAGAATCCTGGAATGCAGTCAGAGGCTGGGCCTGGGAGACCTAGCACAGGGATGCAGCGCCAGGCTGCAGCCCAGGCCTGGGCTGAGGCTGACGTGTGGACGAGGCCTGGGACTCAGGGGATCCAAGACAGGTGAGCGTGGCCTCCTCAGCGGGCTCAGGGTTCGGGGTTATCTAGAGGGAAGGGCCAGGCAGGAGCAGCAGGAGCAGTAGAGCGTCCCTCTGCCCAGACTCTAGCCAGGGTCGGGACCTGGAACTCCGGCTTTATACCCGCCCCAGGCCCTCCTGGCCAATCCCAGCTGAGGCTGCACGTGCATCACAATGGGGTGCCTGTGACGTCACGCTGTCCCCTCCCCAACCCGCGTGCTCTATCTGCTGAAGACTGCATGGAATGGCTGGTCCTACTTCCTGCCCCATCGCTACAGCCCTGCCCCTCCAGCTCGGTCCTCCACCTGCCCCCACGCTCGGTCCTCTGTGGAACCAGCAGCTCTCCCACACCTTACAGAGACATACTTGAGATCAGGGACAATGACTTGCCCAGGATCACCTAGCCAATTGGAAAGGAGGAAACGCCCCAAACCCTTGGCCCTGTCTCCGAGGGATGCTGTGTCCAAGAGGCCCACCCGCAGGGGTGAGCCCGAGTGCGCGAACCCGAGCGAGAGAAGGGGGCTGGGAATCTCCGGGTGGCTGGGGACCCCTGCTCCTTCTAGAGCCTCTGCCTCTAAGTCTTTGATCTTTAATAAAGTATATACAATGTGAGTATCAAATGTCTTTAAAAGCAGCAGTTTTTTCTTAAAAAAAAAAAAAGTAGCTATATGTTATAATGAGATGTGATTCACATACCATACAAAAATAGCTAACGTTATATTGCAATAGAACTCACATGCCATAGAATTCAGTAACTTTTAATATATTCAGAGTTATGCAGCCATCACCAAAATCAATTATAGAATATTTTTATCATCCCAAAAAGAAACCTTAACCGTCACCTCCCAATTCCCCTGTGTTTGTCAGAGTTCTCCTGAGAATTCAGATGTGCATTTGAACTGGCTCTTGCAAGTCCTAAGATGTGCAGGGTCAGTCAGCAAGCTGGAGACCCGGAGGAACTGGTGATTTTGTTCTAGTCTAAGAGCAAAGGCCTGAAAGCTAGGAGAGCCACTGGTGTAATTTCCATCTGAAGGTCAGTAGGCTCAAGACCCAGGAAGAAGCCATGTTTCAGTTTAAGTCCAAAGGCAGAAGAATTGTCTCTTACTCGAGGAAGGATGGACTTTTTGTTCTGGTCAGGCCTTCAACTGATTGGATGAGGCCCACCCACATTTGCAGTTGGCTTTACTCAGTCTACTGATTTAAATGCTAATCTCATCCAAAAACTCCCTCACAGACACACCTGGAATGTTTGACCAAACATCGGGGCACTGTGTTCCCCAGTCAGGTTGACATCTAAAAGTGGCTATCACAGCCACTAGTTTCCACAGCCCAAGGCAACCGCTAGTCCACTTACTGTCTTTATGGAATTGCCTGTTTTGAGTATTTCATGTAAATAGAATCATATAGTTCACGGCCTCTCCGCTCACTGCAACCTTCGCCTCCCGGGTTCAAGTGATTCTGCCTCAGCCTCCCAAGTAGCTGGGATTACAGGCATGTGCCACCACACCCAGCTAATTTTGTATTTTTAGTAGAGATGGAATTTTATCATGTTGGTCAGGCTGGTCACAAACTCCTGACCTCAGGTGATCCACCTGCCTCAGCCTCCCAAAGTGCTGGGATTACAGGCATGAGCTACCACACTTGGCCACATTTTATTTTTTTCCATTCATCAGTAGGTGAATATTTGGGTTCTACTTTTTGGACCTTTTTTTTTTTTAGAAGGAGTTTTGCTCTGTTACCCAGGCTGGAGTGCAGTGGCGCAATCTCGGCTCACTACAACCTCCA
The DNA here is from genome assembly GCA_963573385.1 of Cacajao melanocephalus. Classification (NCBI taxonomy): domain Eukaryota; kingdom Metazoa; phylum Chordata; class Mammalia; order Primates; family Pitheciidae; genus Cacajao; species Cacajao melanocephalus. The sequence continues at coordinate 185,610 of CAUYLG010021048.1, read as the reverse complement.
CCTCGTGGTTCAAGTGATTCTGGTGCCTCAGCCTCCCAAGTAGCTGGAAGGTGTCCGCCACCACGCCTGGCTAATTTTTGTATTTTTAATAGAGATGGGGTTTTGCCATGTTGACCAGGCTGTTATCAAACTCCTGACCTCAAGTGATCCCTCACCTCAGCCTCCCAAAGGGCTGGAATTACAGGTGTGAACCACCACGCTTGGCCTTTGCTTTGTTTTTGAGACAGGATTTCACTCCTATCACTCAGGCTGGAGTGCAATGGAGTGATCACAGCTCACTGTAGCCTCAACTTGCTGGGCTCAGGTGATCCTCCCACCTGAGACTCCAGAATAGCTGGGACTACAAGCGCATACCACCATTCCCGGCTAATTTTTTGTATTTTTAGTAGAGATGGGATTTCACCATAGACTTTTAAGCGTATTAAAGACAGTTGATTTAACATGTGTCTAGTAAGTCTAATAACTGGGTTTCCTCAATGAATTTTTCTGTTAATTTTTCTTTTTCCTTTGATTAGACTGTACTTTCTTATTTCTTTCCGTGCCTCATATATTTTGTTGAAATCTGGACATTTTAAATATTGTAAGGTGGTAACCCTGGAAATCAGATCCTCCCCAGCCCCCACCATCTAGGCTATTATCGTTATTTGTTTAGTGTCTTTTCTTATTATCTTTGTAAACGATTCTTTGTTACGTGTGGCCACTGAATTCTCTGTTCCTTTTCCTTAGTGGTCAATGCTAGTGATCCTTAATTACCTGTAGCCATAAAACCAAGAAATAAAATGAAAAAATAAGAAAAAAACCTCCTCTATGCTTTGCAGATTGGTTCTGAGTTGAGGCACTCCATCAGTGCTTAGCCAGACCTCATGCAATTCTGCTTTAGCTTTAGCCAGACTGCATGCAACCCTGCTTGCACAGAGTCTAAAGATCAGCCAGAGGAAGAAGCTTCATGTGCCTGCTCAGGTCTTTTTGGAGTTTGTGTCCATCCTTGGGCATGCACCTGGTTCATCTAGATTTCCAGATATATGCAGGAACTTTCCGAAGTCTTTATTTCTCCATGTTTCTCCTTTCCCAGCCTCTTCCTAGGTGCTCTGGTGTATCTGCTTCTGGCCCCATCTGTTTTTCCTTGCTCGAGATGGCTGCAGCTGGCATGTGCCTTTAAGTGCTTTCGACAAACCCTGCTGGGAAGGAGGCTCCAATGCTGACAGTTCTGAGTGCATGAAACAAAGGCAGGTCTCTGAGTCAATCCCTCCGGTTGCTGCCAGACCGGTCAAAAAATACAACAGCTTTTTGAGGACAAGGACCTTACTGGCCTCTCTGGCACAAGCAAGCTGCACCAGGAATGTGGGCCACTGTCTCCATGGCTGCTTTTTGCATTGGGGAGTAAGAGGCGGTTGGAGGTTACACTGAAATGCCACAGTATCTCTTACCAAAATTTAGCTGCTTCTTTCTTCATTAAGCGGTCCCTCGGTGGTTGCTTTTTATTACCCCAAATTTCAGGAAAAGTAAATTCCAACGTTTTTTGCCAGGTTAATTGCTGCTTTAGTAGAGGGATGGGTTTGGAGTTCTCTATTGCACCATTTTCAGTGACATCCCTTCTTCAACATTCTTAAAAGTCCTCCTAGCCACACCCATACATCATTTTGAGGTATCAGTGAAGGGTCTTATAATTTATAATGGACAGAAATGGATTAGCTCACCGTTCTGGAGGGCTCCAGTATCTGGCAAGGGCCTACCTGCTGTGTCATCCCACAGTGGAAGGGCAAAGATAGAGTGAGAAACAGAGAGAGAGAGAGAGAGAGAGAGAGAGAGAGAGAGCGTGAGAGGGGGGTGAACTCGTCCTTTTATAAGGGAGCCACTCCCACAATAATGAGTATTCTGTTGTAAGAATGGCATTAATCCATTTACGATGGCGGGACCCCCATGACCCAACACCTCCCATTAGACCCTCACTCCCAAACTTGCTGCGTTGGGGATCAAGTTCCCAACACATGAACTTTGGGGGACACATTCAAATCACACCATCATATTTTAAACTATCATTTTATAGACCTCATACATGTTCTTGAGTGCTATGTTCACTGACCAATCAGAATTCTTCCCTGCTGGTCTCTTTTTTTCATTGAGATTGGGAGGACTAAGTAATAAAAATACCTCCCTTCCTCTATTCTAGTCCATATTTTCTGCCACCATTTCTGACACTATTTTGGTTTTCCAACAATGGATTCTGAGGGTGGAAGGATAATATTTTTCTTATAAGGACACCACTTATGCTGGGTTAAGGCCACCAATATAAAAGCCCTGGTTCCAAATACAGTCACATTCTGCGGTACTGGGGATTAGGACGTTAATATATGAATTTGGGGGCAGGGGACACAATTCAGCCCGTAATATACAGGAAGAGAGTCTTCTGCTGCTGGATACCACCGATGAGCCTGGAACTCAGATCCATCTACTCTAATTTACGTTCTTCTTTACTTTTTCATTACATTTTTGGCATCTGAAATTCTACTTTAAATCATTCCTTCCTGGCCAGGTGCAGTGGCTCACACCTGTAATCCCAGCACTTTGGAAGGCCAAGGCGGGTGGATCATGAGATCAGGAGTTCAAGACCAGCTTGGCCAAGATGGTGAAACCCTGTCTCTACTGAAAATACAAAATTTAGCCAGGCATGGTGGCACGCGCCTGTAATCCCAGCTACTCAGGATGCTGAGGCAGAAGAATTGCTTGAACCTGGTATGCGGAGATTGCAGTGAGCCGAGATCGCGTCACTGCACTCAGCCTGGGTGATAGAGCGAAACTGTCTCAAAAAAAAAAAAATGAATCATTCATTCCTTTCTGTTTGGTTCTCATCTCACGTGTAAAGGGATCCCCTATGATTTGAGCCCTCTTCTGTAAGAGTTAGCTTGAACAACAAAAATATTCTGCCCACAGTGGGTAATTACTAAGTGTGACCTTAGCTGCTGTGGGGGTAACAGGAGACTCACTTTACACAATGTCCTAGCGTTGGCCTGTGACGTAGGCCTAATTATGGCTGGATCCTCAAGGACACTGCCTGAACAGAGCACGCTAGCGTGAAATTTGCATGCCGAAACCTTTACATATTCAAACCTTCCAGCTAGCTCTGTGTTTCCACTCTTCATATGAGAAGAAAACCAGGGACTGTGACACATCCCAGGAAAGTGTCCACAAAAGGAGATCAGCAACATTTGCTTGGTCTCAGAAAGGTACCCCACACCAAACTCTGTGAGGAAGGTGGGGTGGAGGAGAAGGCTGCACTTGTGTGGCGGGGAGTGGGAAGGAGGAAACAGAGCAAAATGCAGCATGCTGTTTTGAAATACGGAGCTATGTACCAAAAGAATCTGCCAAGAAAGTTGGATGTGGACAATACCAGGGAGGGAGAGATGAGGGGAAGAGGGTGGAGACATTCCTGCTTGTCACAAACAACTTTAATTTGATACTCTTTGCATCCATAATTTGGTTACTGCAAGGTCTCACCCTGCCGTGGACGGCATGGCAATCCCCGTGACCCACACGTACACCTCAGGAGGGCCTTCCGGAATTAGAAAACCTGAAGTAGCTGGAAGGAAGAACGATCAACCCCTGTGGTGTCTAACTAATCTGAGACATCCTTCTACTGTTTCTTATTCCAGCCTCAATTGATAAGGCCACTGGACTTTGTAACCAACCTTGGTCAACCTCGTGACTCAACACCCTATGACCGCCCCCCACCCCGCTTGCAAACCTACAACCCCCTCCCAGCTTGCAAAAACCTGCCCTAAAGTTACTTCTGTAACTTTCCACTGTTTACCCCAAACCTATAAAACCAACTCCTATCCCTCCTTCCTCTGCTGACTCCCTTTTCCGACTCAGCCCACCCGCACCCAGGTGAATAAACAGCCATGCTGCTGACACAAAGCCTGTTTGCGGGGGTCTCTTCATTCAGAGTGAACTTTTAACATTGCAAGGTAAAAGAAATAAAGAATAAAAAGAATCATAGAGTATGAGTTCTTTCTTCATTCTTTTGCTTTTTTTTTTTTTTTTTTTTTTGAGACAGGGTCTTTCTCTGCAGTTCAGTGGCACGATCATAGCTCACTGTAACCTTAAATTCCTGGACTCAAGAGGTCCTCCCACTTCAGACTCCTGAGTAGTTGGGACTACAGGCACATACTACCATGCCTGGCTAATTTTTATTTTTATTAAAAGAAAAAAAATTTTTTTGAGATAGGTTCTTGCTCTGTCACCCAGGCTGGAGTACAGTGGCATGATCATGGCTCATTGTAGCCTCTACCTTCCTAGGCTCAGGTGATCCTCCCGCCTCAGTCTCCCTAGTAACTGGGACCACAGGGGCATGCCACCATACCTGGCTAACCTGCTAATTAAAAAAAAAAATTATAGATGGGGTCTCACTATGTTGCCCAGACTTGTCTTGAACTCCTGGAGACAAGTGATCCTCCTGCTGTGGCCTCCCAAAGTGTGGGGATTACAGACATGAGCCACTGCACCCAGCCCTGAGTAGGTTGTTGATTAACGACTCCAATCTGTATTTGTAAAGAGCTGCTGCCATAGTTTGGATGTTCCCCTCCCCCACCGCCCCCAACAAACCTCATGTTGAAATTTGATCCCCAGTGTTGGGGGTGGATCCCTTACCAGTGGCTTGGTGCCGTCCTTGTCTTTGTGGTAATGAGTGAGCTCTCACTCTATGAGTTCCCGGGAGAGCTGGTTGTTAAAGACCCTGGCACTGCCCCCTCTTCAGCTTCCTCTCTGCTCTGTGATCTCCGCAAGCCCTGGATCCCCTGATTGCTGTGAGTAGAAGCAGCCTGAAGCTGTCATTAGGTGCCCGACCTTCCAGCCAGCAGAATTGTGAGCCAAATAAACATTTTTTCTTTTTCTTTTTGTTTTGTTTTGCTTTTTTTGTTTTGACGGAGTCTTGCTCTGCCACCCAGTCTGGAGTGCAGTGGCACGGTCTCAGCTCACTGCAACCTCCACCTCCCTGTTTCAAGCAACTCTACTGCCTCAGCCTCCCGAGTAGCTGGGATTACAGGCAGGCATCACCACACCCGGCTAATTTTTGTATTTTTAGTAGAGACAGTGCTTCACCATGTTGGTCAGGCTGGTCTTGAATTCCTGATCTTAGGTGATCTGCTTGCCTTGGCCTCCCAAAGTTCTGAGATTACAGGCATGAGCCACTGGGCCCGGCTGATGTTTTTTTCTTTATAAATTACCCAGTCTTGGGTGTTCCTTTATAGCAACACAAGCCAAGACAGGCCCTATTCAGAAATTTTTCTCATTGTTCTTCCCCAGCTTCATTTGAATCTCATGGGAGTAGAAATGCAGACATGAGCGCAGACAGAACACACACACACACACACACACACACACACACACCAAAAAGCACCGAGAGTTTGAGAGGCGCAAAACGATTCAGTGACGTTCTTGTCAGTGGCTTTTCCGTGTGGCACGGTATTCAGCTCCCCTCTCTGCTTCTGTCTGCTGTCATACTTAATTGGGGCCTTCAATCCATCCATTCTGAGATTTGTCCAGCCTGGCCAACACGATGAAACCCCGTCTCTACTAAAGATACAAAAAATGAGCCGGGCGTGGTGGCAGATGCCTGTAGTCTCAGCTGCTCAGGAGGCTGAGTCAGGAGAATCGCTGGACCGCGGGAGGCAGAGGCTGCAATGCACCGAGATGGTGCCATTGCACTCCAGCCGGGCATGAGGCACTGTGCCCGGCCCACGTTTTCCTCAGTAGTTTTTCTCAGGGACAGATACTATGAACAGAGCTAGCAGCCTCTGCTAATGTACCATCTTGGACCTTCTCTTTATATTTTCAATTCCATTTAATCTAACACGTTTTTTAAAAAGTTGTTTTAGAGACGTGTGGGAGTCTTGCTCTCTATGTTGCCCAGGCTGGAGTGCAGTGGCTATCCAGGGGCACGATCGCAGACCACGGCTCACTGAAGCCTTGAACTCCTGGGCTCAAGTGATCCTCCCGCCTCGGCCTCCTGAGCTGAGGCTACGGCACTGCACCACACGCCCGCTTCTAATATAATATATGTCGGCGGCAGCCCTGAAGTGCTGGAGCGGCTCCTGGGCCCCGCCCTCCCAGAACATGAGGGTGACTCTATGGCCTTTTCCTTGGTCTAAGTCTCAGCTTTCAGTCCACCTGACCACCATGCCTGCCCCCAGAAACCACGTTCTAAGCTCTCCTCTGGCGAGGAGCCTCCCAGGCTCAAGCAGCTTCCAAGTTCCCATGGACTCTGGTCCAAGTCTCAAACACATTCATAGACCTGGGTTTCTCAGCTGGGGTTTCCTGGCACTGCCTGGCTGCTCCCTCCCAGTCTAGCTTCCCCTTTCCTGCGGCCCACCACTCTCTCCCTGCCTCTGCCACACTGGTCTCATGCACCCCTGCTGAGCCCCCTTCTCTCCTGGCCCACTAGTCCCAATGGAAGTCCTGCCGTCCTCCAATTTTTGAATTCCTACCTGGCCGTGACTCAAGCCCACTCCAGAGAGCTTTTCCCGACTAGGAACTCCTTGAGCCTAGCCTTCTACTTAGAAGTCCCTGGGACCTCCACAAGCTAAGTGCTGATGTAACGTGATAGTTGTACAGCTGTCACCCCACAGACTGTTTGCAGCTCACTGCAGGACCAGGCCCTGCTCAGCCGACAAGTCGCGTTAAGCAGGGGGCAAATGGAACAGGAGTCAGGGTTTAGGGCTCTGCTTTGCTTCCTCCCACTAACTACCATGTGCTCTTGGACACGTCTCTCCTTCTCTCTTGGTCTTGGTTTCTGCATCTGTAAAGTCAGGGCAGAGAAAACTGATTGAATCAGGCGTTCTTGCCAGCCCGCACATTATAAGTTCTTGGAGAATTTAAAAAGACAAGACAAAACCAAATATCCCAACTACAACTCCAGACCATTAAAATCGTTTTATAATTTTACGGGGGTAGAGGCAGACATAGTCGAAAAAATGTTCCCAGGTGATTCCAGTACGCAGGTAGCTTTGTGAACGGTAGACAGTCTCCGGACCCTTGCAGCTTTCCCGGTCTCCAGATTGACCTCTTTGCTGGAGGAGGCCGAGTGATCTCGAGGGCCCTACTTATTCTGAACTCTTGGTGACTGAGCCCTATGTACAGACCAAAACCCCTGCAGCACTTCCAGTAGCAATAGAAGGAGCAGGTTAAAAGCAACAACAGGAACAATGACGAGGGTGATGATGACAGCTGGTTTTTCCAGCTTCTCCCGGGTCTCACTCTTCCGCGACTCCTTCTAAAGGTGATACTGTGATTGGCCATCCAGATCCCCCTTTGGAAAAGAAACATTTCTTGGCCACACTGCTGGGAATGTTGTTGGCAGACAGCCTTCAGCTGTCAGACCTCTCCAAAAGTGCCTTCATCCAACCACACTCATTCCTTCAGCAACACACGTTCAGGGTGGGGATAAACACACAGGGTTGGCTGAGGCCTTTGCTGAATGCAGCCAATTTCTGGCTCTTCCTGATCCTGCTTTGTTCTCTTCTCTTCTGTGGGTGGTGATCACAGAGCATTCCCTAATAAACCTGCACACTAACCTCCCTCTCAGACACTGCTTCCGGAGAACGCAACCTGCGACCGCTGGACCAGGAGGGGTCTGAGGAAGAAGATGCTACGATGGGACTCTGGCTCTGGATCACCCACTGCCTGGCTGCTGATGAGGACCCTGTTGCTGGGGGTAGATGGAGCACGTACATGGCCCTGCACAGAGCAGCAGTACTATTGTTCAAACTGTCACTGATGGCGGATGCAGAGGTGGGAGGGAATGTACCAGCGAATGATGAATGTGGGGGAGTCAGTCATCGTCAGAAGAGTGGGACCGGAGTGGCTGCAGCTGAGCTGAGCCTGATTAATCAGCAATTTAAAGCTAAATGAGAAAGCTACAGGGTTTCCTTGGGAGCATGTGAAGTGGCTGAAGGATGGAGAAAGCTGAGGCCTGGACCAGGTCTTTATTGTGAGTAACTGCACCCAAAGAAGGGGAATGCCCCATCTGAACAGGCTTGCCACACCAAGGTCATAAGCTGGCTGGAAAACAGTGGGGACCATGACACATGGATGGGGCTAGATGCACCCTCAAATCCTGAATCACCAGAGTTCCCCAAATCCTCCTGTTGTTAAGAACAAATAGTTCCTCTTCAAAAGGTGTCGGTTCCTAGTTCTTTCTTCTGTTCTAAAAAGTAATCTTTCCCATTCGTCTATCAGCCCTCTGCTGTGCCCAAACACGCCCAGGCATTTCCTGTCACCTATGTAACTGTCCTTCCCATCAAAAGCCCACCCTTGCCCCCTTGATGACATCAACAGCAGCCAATGAGAATTAGCCTAGATTGTGTGGTCCCACCCTAACCCACGGGGGAGGACACAGGAACAAGGTCCGCATTAAAGGTAAAATCTGCTGCTCTCCTTTGTTCTACATACTCTCCCTTGCCTCTGCCTTGCATGCAGGAAGCACCCTTCTATAGAAGTAAATTGCCTTGCTGAGAAAACTTTTGCCTGAGTGTTAGTTCCACCTTACAACACCGAGCATTTTACTTCTAACACTCCAAGTCTGCGGAACTGGCTCCCTCCTCCCTATTTAGGGAGCATTCCTCTCTTGCTTGCAGACAATGCAGAGGCCACATGCCTGTAATTCCTGCTACTCCGGAGGCTGAGTCAAGAGAATCACTTGAACCTGGGAGGTGGAGGTTGCAGTGAGCAGAGATTGTGCCATTGCACTCCAGCCTAGACAACAAGAGTGAAACTCCATCTTAAAAAAAAAAGAAAGAAAAAAGAAAAATACAAAATTAGCTGGGCAGGGTGGTGCATATCTGTAATCCCAGCTACTCGGGAGGCTGAGGCAGAAGAATCGCTTAAACCTGGGAGGTGGAGTTTGCAGTGAGCCAAGATCACACCACTGCACTCCAGCCTGGGCAACAAGAGTGAAACTCTATTTCCAAATTTTAAAAAAAAGCTGGCTCAAACAACCAAACACTGTAGACCAGTACCTGACAGACACACACAGAACTCTCCACCCAACTGCAGAATACACTTCATCTCAAGCATACATGGAACTTTCCAGAATAGATCACATGTCAGATCATAAAACAAGTCTTAACACATTTAAGGAGATCAAAATCAATGCAAGTATTTTTTCTGACCACAATGAAATGAAACGAGAAATCAATAACAGCCAGCAAATGGGAAAAGTCACAAATACATGGAAATTGAACAACATACCCTTGAACAATCATTGAGTCAAAGAAATCAAAAGAGAATTTAAAAATATTGTTGAAGGCCAAGCACAGTGGCTCATGCTTGTAATCCCAGCACTTTGGGAGGCTGAGGTGGGTGGATCACCTGAGATCAGGAGTTTGAGACCAACCTGACCAATATGGTGAAACCCCAGCTCTACTAAAAATACGAAGATTAGCTGGGTGTGGTGGTGTGCGCCTATAGTCCCAGCTACTTGGGAGGCTGGGACAAGAAAATTGCTTGAACCCGGGAGGCGGAAATTGCAGTGAGCAGAGATTGTGCCACTGCAATCCAGCCCAGGCCACAGAGCAAGACTCCCTCTCAAAAAAAAAAAGAGGTCCTAGAGACAAAGGTTCTTATTATGTAGATGAAGTCTCATAGGTGGCTGCCCCTTAGAGGCAATAGATGGCAAATGTTTCCTATTCAGACAGTTACAATGTGCTGTACTCTCAGCTAATCTCTTCAGGATCAGAAAAAGACCTGGAAAAAGAAGGGGATTCTCTATGGAATGAGTATTTTCCCCACAAGAGACAGCACTGCAGGGCCATTTCAAAATATGGCAAAGAAATATATATATATATAAATTTTTTTTATTTTTTCGAGATGGAGTCTCGCTTTGTAGCCCAGGCTGGAGTGCAATGGCTCCATCTCGGCTCACTACAATCTCCGCCTCCCAGGTTCAAGTGACTCTCCTGCCTCAGCCTCCCGAGTAGTTGGGACCACAGGTGCAAACAACCACGCCTGGCCAATTTTTGTATTATTAGTAGAGATGGGAGTTCACCATATTGGTCAGTCTGGTCTTGAACTCCTGACCTCATGATACGCCCACCTCGGCCTCCCAAAGTGCTGGGATTACAGGCGTGAGACACCGAGTCCAGCCAGAAATATATTTTGAAGTAAAATATTAATTTTTTTCAGGGCCTGTTATCTGTCATGTGATGCTATACTAGGATCAGGTTAGAATTTGGTGTCTTATTGCTACAAAGACTGTTTTGTCAGTCTTAAGATCTCTGTTCTAATGTTAACGTTGGGAGTTGTGCCTGAATTCCAAATGGAGGAGGCATGTCCAACCCCCTTTCCATCACGACCTGAACTAGTTTTTCAAGTTTACTTTGGAATCTCCTTGGCTGAGAGGAAGGATCCATTCCGTCAGTTGCCTGGCTTAGAATTTTATTTTTGGTTTACAATATCTCAAGACACATTAAAAAAGAAGAAAGGTCTTACATAAGCAACTAATGTCACACCTAAAGGAACTAGAAAAAGAACTAACACCAAAGTTAGCAGAAATAAGAAAATAATAAAGGTTAGAACATAAATAAGTCAAATAGTGTTACCGAACCAAATTGGGGTCTGCTTGCCTGGCACAGGGAGGCGGAACCTCCACACAGGTTTGCACAGGGAGAAAGGAGGGCATTTATTTGCAGGGTGCCAAGTAAGGAGAATCAGGCAGCTCATGCTTAAGACCTGAACTCCCTGATGGCTTGCAAGCAAGAGTTTTTAAGAGCAGGGGAACATTTCAGAAAAGCAGAAGTTACAGGGAAAATTGTAATCCAATGCATGAAACTTATACATTGGTTTGGCCTATAAAGGCAAAGTATCTTAAAATGAGGGCTTAGAGTTTGAGGTCTAAGCTCTGATTTTTTTATCTTTATGTTGAAACGCTGTCTCTACTAAAAATACAAAAATTAGCCAGCGTGGTGGCACATACCTGTGGTTCCAGCTATATGGGAGGCTTAGGCAGAAGAATCACTTAGGCCAGGAGGTGGGGGTTACAGTGACCCAAGATCACACCAGGGCACTCCAGCCTGGGTGGCAGAGTGAGACTCTGTCTCAAAAAAAAAAAAAAAAAAAAGACATACATACAGTAGGCAATAGGTATATGATGATAGGGTATTCAACACCACCAATCGTTAGAGAAATACAAATCAAAACCACAATTAGATGTCACCTCACACCTGTTAAAATGGCTGTTATGAAAAAGACAAAAGATAACATGTTGGTCAGGATGTGGATCTAATGTACAGCAATGTGAATATAGTTAACGATAATATGTTAAAACCTGAAATGTTCTAAGTGGGTAGATATAACAACAAAAAAATACACTAGAAAAAAATCAAACATAAGAAATCCAGTTAATAGACTAATTGAAGGAGGAAAGAGATCTAGGGCAAATGGAAAACAAATAGCAAAATTTCAGAAGTCGTTCTTTATTGGCTGGGCATGGTGGTTCACGCCTGTAATCCTGCACTTTGGGAGGCTGAGGCAGGTGGATCACTTGAGGTCAGGAGTTCGAAACCACCCTGGCCAACATGGTGAAACCCTATCTCCACAAAAATACAAAAATTAGCCGGGATTGGTGGCACATCCCAGCTACTCAGGAGGCTGAGGCACAAGAATTGCTTGAACCTGGGAGGCGGAGGTTGCAGTGAGCCGAGATCACACCACTGCACTGGGTGACAGAGCAAGATCCTGTCCTCCCCTGCTGCCCCGAAAAAGGGCTGAGGCAGGAAGATTGCTTGAGCCCAGGAGTTCACAGTTATAGTGAGCTGTGGTCGCACACTGCACTCTAGCCTGGGTGACAGAGCAAGACCCTGTCTCAAAAAACTAAAACCACACAAAAAAACTCACTTTACCACAGACAGTTGGAACATTATGTACAGACGGCCCCGACTTACAATGATTTGGCATACGATTTTCAAGTTTATAATGGTGGGAAAACAAGACACATTCAGCAGAAACCATACTTCATGTTTTTTATTAAAAAAATTAAACAAAAATATTTAGTGGCTGCTAGGACCCCCAGTGCAGGGTGCAGTGGGCCTCGCCAGAGCCGAGGACTGGATACCCTGTTTTCACTTTCAGTACAATATTCAATAAATTACATAAGATATTGAACACTTTATTATAAAATAGGCTTTATGTTAGATGGTTTTGTCCAACTCCAGGCTAATGTAGGTGCTCTGAGCTTGTTTAAGATAGCTTAGGCTAAACTATGATGTTTATTTACTGGGTTCGGTGTGTTAAATGCATTTCCAACTTATCAAATTTTCAACGTACAATAAACTTATCAGGATGTATGCAATCCTTTTGTCTAAGTTGAGGATCATCTGTATTGACAAAAAGGTTAATCCATCAAGAAGAACAATTATAAATAACACATGTACCTAGCAACAGAGTCCCAAAATACATGAATTGAAGGGATAAATATAAAGCTGTTAATAATAGTTGGAGACATCAGTACCCCACTTTTAATAGATAGAAGAATTAGACAGAAGAGCAAGAAGAAAATAGAAGGTTTGAGCATCATTATGAACCAACTAGACCTAATAGACACATTCAGAATATTCTGCCTGGCAACAGTAGAACACATATTCTTCTCACATGCTAGAATTAGAATTGAAGGACTGGAATGAACGGGAGGTTACTACCAACAAAAAGCACTATGAAGAAATACTATAAACATTTAAGTGCTAACAAATCAGGTAACTTAGATGAAGTGGACAAATTCCTAGAGATACACAAATTACCAAAACTGACACAAGAAACAGAAAAGATGAATGAACTTATAACAAGAGATTGAATTAGTAAACTATGCACAAAGGAAAGCCTAGTCCCAGATGGCTTTACAGGAAAATTCTACTGAATTTTTAAAAAATTAAAAGCAATTCTTTACAAACTCTTCCGAAAGATAGAAGAAGAGGGAACACTTCCGAGCTCATTCAGTGAGGCCAGTATCACCCTGCTACCCAAATCAAAGATACCATAAGAAAAGCAAACTGGATTTGACCAATGTCTAATCTAAATATAGAGGAAGAAAATCCTCAACAAAATCCACAGCAAACCACATCAGTAACATGTAAAAAGAGCTATATGACATGCCCAAGTGGGATTTGTGCTGGGAATATCAGGTTGGTTTAAAACCCCAAAATCAATTAATGTAAGACACCATATCAATAGAATCTAAGCAAAACCAATAGACACAGAAAAGCATTTGACAAAATCCAACAACTAAAGTCTAGGAAAAGAAAGTCAATATCCAAGTCTTGGAAAAGAGTGGGATTTCTAAAGGGCATCTTAAGAAAAGCCTACAACTAACATTGTACTTAATAGTGAAAGACAGATGCTTCACACCAGTTCTAAGATCAGGAACTTAGAAGATCATCACTTCTTTTAAACCTTGTAGTAGAGATTTTAAACTAAAACAAGAAATAAAAGTCATCTAGATTGGAAAGGAAGAAGTAAAACTATCCCTACTCCAGATGAATCCACAGTGTACACAGAAAATCCTAAGGAATCCACAAAATCCTTTTAATTCTACAAGTTTGCAGGATAAAAGATTGATATGCAAAAACCCACTGTATTTTCTTTCTTTTCTTTTTTTTTTTTTTGAGATGGAGTTTCGCTCTTGTTTCCCAGGCTGAAGTGCAATGGTGCAATCCTGGTTCACTGCAACCTCCACCTTCCAGGGTCAAGGACTTCTCCTGCCTCAGTCTCCCAAGTAGCTAGGATCACAAGCGTGCGCCACCATGCCTGGATAATTTTGTATTTTTAGTAGAGACAGGGTTTCTCCATGTTGGTCAGGCTGGTCTCGAAAGCCCAACCTCAGGTGATCTGCCTGCCTTGGCCTCCCAAAGTGCTGGATTACAGGAGTGAGCCACCATTGTATTTCTATATACGAGCAATGGGCCAGGTGTGGTGGCTCACACCTATAATCTCAGCACTTTAGGAGGCTAAGGAGGATTGCTTGAACTCAGCAGTTCAAGACCAGCCTGAGCAACATAGCAAGACCCCATCTTTTAAAAAAATGTAAAAAAGAAATAAAAAACATATACTAGCAATGAATAATTCAAAAATGAATTTAAGAAAATAGGCCACGTGTGGTGGCTCATACCTGTAATCCCAACACTTTAGGAGGCCGAGGTTGGTGAATCACGAGGTCAGGAGTTCAAGACCAGCCTGGCTAAGATGGTGAAACCCCATCTGTACTAAATATACAAAAATTAGCCAGGCATGGTGACATGCACCTGTAATCCCAGCTACTAGGTAGCCTGAGGCGGAGAATTGCTTGAACCCGGGAGGCAGAGATTGCAGTGAGCTGAGTTCGCAATACTGCACTCCAGACTGGATGACAGGGCAAGACACTGTCTCAAAAAAAAAAAAAAAACTAAGAAAATAATTACATTTTAAATATCCTCAAAACGATAAAGCATATAAGAATACATTTAATAAGAGAAGTACAAAATTTATACTCTAAAAAACTAAAAAACTTCATTGAAAGAAGTTAAGAAAGATCTAAATAAAACTTTCCATGTTCACGGGTAGGAATATTGTTGAATGTCAGTACATCTGAAATTAATCTACAGAATCAATGCAATCCTGTCAAAATAGTGACTGGATCCTCTGTGGAAACTGACAAGCTTATTCTAAAATTTGTATGGGTACCCAATGCACGCAGCATATCCAAAACAATCTTGAAAAAAGAACCAAGTTGGAGGACTCACACTTCTGGATTTCAAAACTTACTACAAAGCAACAGTAACTAAGACGTGGTGGCACTGGCATGAGGACAGACATACAGGTCAGTGGAATAAAATTGAGAGTCCAGAAATAAATTCATGTATCTATGGACAACTGATTTTCAACAGGACTGGGAGGACCATTCAGCGGAGAAAGAATAGTCTTTTCAACAAATGGTTCTGGAATAACTGGATATCCGCATGCAAACGGAGAAAGAATAGTCTTTTCAATGAATGGTTCTGGGATAATTGGATATCCGCATGCAAACGAATGAAGTTGTATGCCCACCTCATGCCATATACAAGTCAAAATAGACCAAAGACCAAAATGTAAGAGCCCAAACTATAACTCTTTCAAAAGAAAACGTAGGGCTAAGACTCTGTGAGCTTGGATTCTTAGATATGATGTCAAAAGCACAAGCAACGTAATAAAAAATAGATAAATTTGGCTTCATCAAAATGAAAAACTTTTATGTTTCAAAGGACACTATCAATAAAATGAAAAGACAGCCCACATAATGGGAGAAAATATTTGCAAATCGTATACCTGACAAAGAACTAATAGCTAGAATATTGTGTTAGTCCTTTTTGCACTGCTATAAACAAATACCTGAGACTGGGCAATTTGCAAAAACATTTATTTGGTTCACGGTTCTGCAGGCTGTACAAGCAGACACCCGCATTTGCTTGGCTCCTGGGGAGGCCTCAGGAAGCTTACAATCATGGCAGAAGACAAAGAGGGAATAGGTACCTCACATGGCAAGTGTGAGAATGGGAGAGAGGCGAGGAGGTTTCAGGCTCCTTTTGTTGTTGTTGAGCTAGAGTCTCACTCTGTCGCCCGGGCTGGAGTGCAGGGGCGTGATCTCCTCCCACCTGGGCGTGCATGCCATCTCCCCAGGAGACCTCGGAGTGTGGCTGCCGTCTGTCCGCCTGCCTGGCTCGCCCCATGGCTTTGCTCACCCCTCTCATTTTTGCCATGTTATCTCTATCCTTATGACTTGTGGTTTGTCTTGTATGCTAATAAATGGCAACTCTATTAGGACACGAACAGTGGCTTTAAAATCCTTCTGACCCCATGACTCTCATCATGGTATATTGCACACAGAAAGCCACTGGTAAATATCTGTTGATTGAAGCACCTCAAAAATCCAGAAATAGGGCTGTGTACAGAGTGGGTACTTGATTCATTCCGCCATTCAGCAAGTATTTATTCACTGTCTATTATGCATGAGTGTGCTCGCTACCATGGGCACAGAGACCATTACCCTGAACAGAGCAGACAAAATGTTTGTTCTCACCAGGCTCACACCCGTCATTCCAGCACTTTGCCGGGCCGAGTCTGAAAGATGGCTTAAGGCCAGGAGTTTGAGACGAGCCTGGACAACACAGTGAGACTGTCTCTAGAAAAAATACAACAATGAGCTAGGTATGGTGGTGTTTGCCTGTAGTCCCAGCTACTTAGAGGCTGAGGTGGGAGGACTGCAGTGAGCTATGATCTCACCCCTGCACTCCAATCTGAGAGACAGAGCCAGACCTTGTCTCAAAAAAAAAAAAAGTTCATCATGATGGTACTTAAATTTCAGTGATGTGTGTGTTTTCCCAACACATACACTAATGAGGAACGGGAGGTTCCTGGAGAGCAGTGAAGGACTTTAAATATTCATGACAATGTCTTGTCTGTCTTGTCTTACCTGAAGATGTTCCAGGCAGTTATTGAAGTAGCCATTAGAGGGCACTCCAGGCACCGAGAGGGGTGATAATCCTGTGCTTGATTTTCCAGCCCCTGAAATTGGTGACCGGTGGTTCACACCTGTAATCCTAGCACTTTGGGAGGCTGAGGTGGGTGGATCACCTGAGGTCAGGAGTTCAAGACCAGCCTGGCCAATATGGTGAAACCGGTCTTTACAAAAAATACAAAAAAAGTAGCTGGGCGTGGTGGCTCATGCCTGTAATCCCAGCGACTCGGGAGGCTGAGGCAGGAGAATTGCTTGAATCCAGAAGGCAGAGGTTGCAGCAAGATGAAATCATGCCGTTGCACTCCAGCCTGGGCAACAAGAGTGAAACTCTGTCTCAAAAACAAATAAATAAAAGAATTTGGTGACCAAGAATGTGAGCCCAGCAGCTCAGAGCTCCAGGCAGGAAGGTGTGCAACTGCTGGCATTTTCTTTAGTTGCACAGCAATAAAGTGCCCTACTCTCTGAGTAAGAAAGAGGATGTGCCACTAGACTTAAGCTGGACTTGGAAGTGATGGACTTCCATTGTTCCATTGACATCCTTGCCCTTGGTTTCTATTCCCAAATCCTGAGCTGCAATTTGAGCTCGGACAAGCTTTATTCTTTGGGTCATGGGTTCCCGACCTGTAGAATGGACATTTTGGATGGATGATTTGTGAGGTCACAACTGGCTCAGATTTTCTTTTCTTTTTTTCTTTCTTTCTTTCTTTCTTTTTTTTTTTTTTTGAGATGGAGTCTTGCTCTGTCACCCAGGCTAGGGTGCAGTGGCACAATCTCGGTTCACTGCAACCTCTGCCTCCCGGGTTCAAGCGATTCTCCTGCCTCATCCTCCTAAGTAGCTGGGATTACAGGCACGCGCTACCATGCCCAGCTAATTTTTGCATTTTTAGTAGAGATGGGGTTTTATTATGTTGGCCAGGATGGTCTCAATCTCTTGACCTCATGATCCGCCCCCCTTGGCCTCCCAAAGTGCTGGGATTACAGGCATGAGACACCATGGCTCAGATTTTCTAGGGTTCACATATTTGCATGGTGGGGGGCACTTGTGTCATACTAGGCCATACATTTTCCTGGGTCTTTGAGATTTTTGAAACCAGATAAAACTAATGCACAGGCCAGGCACAGTGGCTCACAGGTGTAATCCTAGCACTTTGGGAGGCCGAGACAGGAGGATCACTTGAGGTCAGGAGTTTGAGATCAGCCTGACCAAACATGATGAAACCACTTCTCTATTTTAAAAGAATGCAAAAAGGCAGGCATGGTGGCTCTCGCCTGTAATCGCAGCACTTTGGGAGGATGAGCCTGGCCAACATGGTGAAACCTCAACTCTGCAAAAAATACAAAAATTAACCAGGCGTGGTGGTGTATGCCTGTAATTCCAGCTACTCAGGAGGCTGAGGCAGGAGAATTGCTTGAACCCGGGAGGCAGAGGTTGCAGTGAGCCGAGATCATGCTGCTCACTCCAGCCTGGGCAACAAAGTGAGACTCTGTCTCAAAAATTAATTAATTAATTAATTAATTAATTAAATCAAATTTTAAAATACAAAAAAAATGGTGAAACCCCATCTCTACTAAAAATAAAAAAATTAGCCTGGCATGGTGGCATGCACCTGTAATCCCTGCCCAGGCTGAGGCAGGAGAATCACTTGAACACAGGAGGCAGAGGTTGCAGTGAGCAACTGCACTCCAGCCTGGGTGACAGAGCGAGATTCTGTCTCCAAAAAAAAAAAAAGTGATGCCCAAGGTGAGGCTCAACAATCCACAGCCACTCCAGGGGATCCCCAGAGCCCCAGGCTACCCGTAGTGTGGGCTTTAGCAACTCTGACCCACACTCCGCTCTGATGCCCTGTCCTGGTCAGCCGTTCCTGGTCAGGGCATCATGCATGACCTGGTGGGGGGCCTCAGCCCTAGAGGAGCAGTTCAGAGATTAACCCACTTCAGTGTAGAAGCTCCCCCACCTCCCAACAGAGGCCATGTGTCTCTTGATGGAAAAACAAATGCCACTGTCATTTTCTCCCAGCCCTCTCCAACCCACAGCCTAACTTGGTCTCCAGTCAAATGACTATTTTCTGGAAGCCTGTACACAGTTTAATGGGTCTCTGCAAATACTCTCCCAATTCCTTGGACTTTCTGCTCATTGGAAGTGAAGCTCTGGGAAGGTGGAGGAGAGGTGAGCAATGCCTACAGGAAACCCGGCCAGGGGGTCCGCAGGCTGGCTGGCTCTGCAGCTCCTCTGCACCCCATCCCAGGGCCGGGTAACAGACAACTTGAGACACCCTACACCCCAAAGCCTGCAGAAATTATTCAAACTAATCAACCCTAAGCCTACTCACCTTGCCTTGCCCGTTCCTTCCAAAGAAAACTCAATAAAGCCCTTACCCATGCCTTCCCATCGCTCCTGCCTTCTGGGCAACCCGAGTGCTTCTCCACATGGCCCTGTAGGTCGTGGCATGCTCTCTCCTCTTGGGAACTGTTACTATTTTTCTTTCTTTCTTTCTTCCTTCCTTTCTTCCTTCCTTCCTTTCTTCCTTCCTTTCCTTTCTTTCTTTCCTTCTTTCCTTCTCTCTCTCTCTCTCTCTCTCTTTCTTTCTTTCTGGTGGGGTCCTTACAGTCTCACTCTGTCAACAGGCTGGAGTGCAGTGGCACAATCACAGTTCACTGCAGCCTCCACCTCTCCGGTACAAGTGATCCTCCTGCCTCAGCCTCCTGAGTAGCTGGGACTACAGGCACATGCCACCATGCCTGGCTAATTTTTATATTTTTTGTAAAGACAGGGTTTTGCCATGTTGCCCTAGTTGGTCTCAAACTCCTGGTCTCAATCCTCCCGTCTCAGCCTCCCAAAGTGCTAGGATTACAGGCGTGAGCCACTGCTCCTGGCCAAGGAACAGGTTTTCTTTCTTTTCCTCTTTTTTAAAGACAGAGTTTTGCTCTTTTGCCCAGGCTGGAGTGCAGTGGTACAATCTCAGCTCACTGCAATCTCCGCCCCCTGGAGTTCAAGCGAGTCTCCTGCCTCAGCCTCTAGAGTAGCTGGGATTACAGGCGCCCACCACCACGCCCATATTGTATTTTCCATAGAGACGGGGTTATGCCATTTGGTCAGGCTGGTCTCGAACTCCTGACCTCAACTTATCCACCCTCGTCAGCCTCCCAAAGTGCTGGAATTACAGGCGTGAGCCACTGCGCCTGGCCCAAGTAACTAGTTTTCAATGGCAAATGTCTCCAGACCTGTAAGCCTTGCCACATCTGTATAAAAGGAAACTCCCAGGTACATTTCAGAACACTGACCATCAAGGCATCTTTGGAGCTGTGTTCCAGGAGAGGCAGTGCCCCGGGGCCCTCCTGGAGCTCACTTGGAGGGGAACCTCTGGGCCAAGCGATTAGAGCGAGCAGAGGGGAAAGACACCCCTCTTCACTTTCCCCCTCACTGATGGTTAACCTCAGAGGCCATTAGGCCCAGAATGAGCCCCAGAGTGGCTCTAACCCCTTCATTTGCACAACGGGAAAATGAGACTCAGAGGGGAAGGGAGGCACCCACTGCAGAGGCAAAGTGACTCCATTTGGGCTGCAAACCTGCCGAGTTGACTCTGATCAGCCCCAGTCCCAGGAGCGCCTCCTGATTCCTACTTAATTAGGAACACCATGGAACACCAGTGTTCTGTGAAAGGCCCTGGACTTAATTTCCTGTCCTTAGTGTAGGAAAAAACCTAATTTCCTGTCCTCAGTGTGGGAACGTGTCCACCTTGTGATGTTATCACACAGATTCTAGGCTGTGAGCACCGCGCTCCTGCCTGTTCTGGATGCTGCCATTGTCTCTGTAGAGCAATCCACACTTTCTCCCTGGTGTACAAGCCCTGGGTCTGAGAGTGTGGATACCTGTCTTGCCATCACCCAAGACTATGCTTCTGCCTTAAGTTCCCCAAATAAATCACCCTTTGCTGACACACTCGAAGTGTCTGCCTTGTTCTTTGGTTTCTCAGCTCCTTCTGCGTTTGGGGCTGCTTTGCATATGTGGCCCTTTCATGGAGCACCAGTGTTCACACAGTGCATGAGAACTGTGATCTCATTGCCATTCCCGCCCCCTTCTCCTTTTTTTTTTTTTTTTTTTTTGAAATGAAGTCTCATTCTGTCACCCAGGCTGGAGTGCAGTGGCATGATCTCAGCTCACTGCAACCTCCACCTCCCAGGTTCAAGCGATTCTTCTGTCTCAGCCTCCCAAGTAGCTGGGATTGCTGACGTGTACCACCATACCCGGCTAATTTTTGTAGTTTTAGTAGAGACAGGGTTTTGCCATGTTGGCCAGGCTGGTCTTGAACTCCTGACCTCAGGTCATCCGCCCACCTCGGCCTCCCAAAGTGCTGGGATTACAGGCGTGAGCCACTGTGCTCAGCCTCATTGCCCGTTTCTGACCTGCTCCTAGCCCAAGCTCAGGCTAAAAGTGAAATAGGGCTGGGTGTGGTGGCTCACGCCTGTAATCTCAGCACTTTGGGTGGCCAAGATGGGCAGATCAGACGTCAGGAGTCCGAGACCAGCCTGGCCAACATGGTGAAATCCCGTCTCTACTTAAAATTAAAAAAAAAAAAAAAAAACTGAAATAGGAAAACCAGTCCCCTTTTTTCATCCCACAGAAGACTGGGAGCTAATCCTGATTTTATAAATGGGATATGGGGAACCTGTGGTGATAAGGCTCGAACGTTGAACAAGCCTGACTCCGTCCAAGCTGGGCTCAGGACCAAAAGACCTGAGTCGCTGACGTCAGAGAGTGCTTTACTGGGCTTCTCAGCTTTGCGTGACCCTGGGCAGGTTTTCCTCTAGTCCTTTAGTCTCCCGATGGCAAAGACTTGGTCTCCAGATGCTATACTGACTTCACCAGAAGATGCGTATGAGGATGTTCATAGCAGCTTCATTCATAGTATCCCCAAGCTGGAAATATCCCCGGATTCCACCAAGAGCAGAATGGTAAGCAGTCTGTGGTCATGGACATAATGGAACGCTGCTCAGCAACGAACGCGCCACCGGCACACACAGCCTCGCACTGCACCAGAACATAGTTCCCAACGGAGAACATATTGTATGAGCCCACGGATAGGAGGTTCCAGACAGGCAGAACTTAGGCAGCATGGAAGAAAAGCAGAACAGTGGTGGTCTTTGCGGGGCCAGAAGCCTTACCCAGGCAGGGGCAGAGCCGCAGAGCACAGGAGCCATGGATATGGCCCAGTGAGGATGCTCTGCTGGCCGCGTGTGCCTGGCTAGGGTGTTCCTATCACCAGAGGGGACAGGCTTCGTGCTGGCTGCTCCCCCACGAGTAAATCAACATGTGGACTCACGTGGGTGGAGAAAATGCACTCAGCGAGGCTGTGAGTGCCGAGTGCATCCCTCTCCTCTCTTGCAAATCCAGACTTGCTCATTAGGGCTCTGAGTTTTGGTTCCCAGGCTTTATTTACATTTTCTTCTCTGGCTTGTGCCACGTGCAGTGAACACGTGTCATGCTAAAGTTTCCTCCAGGGTTCCTCCTTGGAGGTTTTCTTTCTACTCAGGTATTCGCTACACAATGCTCTGTCCCACACGCTGGCTTCCGTTTCCCTGGTGGCCAGGTGTCCTGAGGCTTTCTGGATGTGTTAGGCTGTTCTTGCATTACTATGAAGGAATACCTGAGGCCGGGCAATTTATTGGTTGATGCAAAAATAATTGCAGTGTTTGCTATTTTTTTTTAATGCAAAAGCTGCAATTACTTTTGCACCAACCTAATATAAAGAAAAGAGGTTTAATTGGCTCATGGTTCTGCAGGTTATACAGGAAACATGGTACCAGCATCTGCTCAGCTTATGGGGAGGCCTCAGGGAGCTTTTACGCATGGTGGAAGGGGAAGTGGGAGCAGCCATGTCACACGGGGAAAGCAGAAGCAGAGACAGCATTGCAGCGGGGGAGCCACACACTTAAGCAGACCTCGGGAGAACTCACTATCATGAGGACAGCACCACAGCACGAGGAATCTGATCCCATGACCCAAGCACCTCCCACCAAGCCCCACCTCCAACATTGGGGGATTACATCTCAACACGAGATTTGGGTGGGGACAAACATCCAAACTATATCATTCTGCCCCTGGCCCCCTCCAAATCTTATATCCTTCTCACAATGCAAAATATAATCATGCCTTCCCAATAGTCTCCCAAAGTCTTATTATTTATTTATTTATTTTTGAGACGGGGCCTCACTCTGTCGCCCAAGCCAGAGTGCAGTGGCACTATCTCGGCTCAATGCAACTTCTGCCTCCTGGGTTCAAGTGATTCTCATGCCTCAGCCATCCGAGTAGCTGGGATTATAGGTGTGTGCTGCCATGTCCTGCTAATTTTTATGTTTTTAGTAGAGGCAGGGTTTCACCATGTTGGCCAGGCTGGTCTTGAACTCCTGGCTTCAAATGATCCACCCGTCTCAGTCTCCCAGTGCTGGGATTACAAGTGTGAGCCACCATGCCTGGCCCCAATAGTCTCCTAAAGTGTTAACTCATTCCAGCATTAACACAAGAGTCCCAAGTCCAGATCCAGAGTTTTATCTGAGACTCATCTCCTTCCTCTGTCTGTAAGCCTGTAAAATCGTAACAAGGTGTTTACTTCCAAGATACAATGGGGATGCAGGCATTGAGTAAACATTCGTGTTCCAAAAGGGAGGAATTGGCCAGAAGAAAGGGACTACAGGCCCCGTGCAAGTCAGAAACTCAGTAGGGCAGTGATTAAATCTTAAAGCGCCAGGCTGGGCATGGTGGCTCATGCCTGTAATCCCAGCACTTTGAGAGGCTGAGGCAGGTGGATCACTTGAGCTTGGAGTTTGAGAACAGACTGGGCAACACAGCAAAACTTCATCTCTACCAAATATATATATATATATTAGCCAGATGTGATGGTGTGCACCTGTGGTCCCAGCTATTTAGGAAGCTGAGGTGGGATGATCGTTTGAACCTAGCAGGTGTAGGTTTCAGTAAGCAAAGATCGCACCACTGCACTCCAGCTTGGACAACAGAACAAGATCCTGTCTCAAAAAACGAAAACAAAACAAAACAAAAAAACAAAGCTCCAGAATAATCTCCTCTGACTCCACTCCTTTGACTCCATGTCCCACATCCAGGGCACACTGGCATGAAGGGTGAACTCCCAAGGCTTTGAGTAGCCCATCCCCTGTGGCTTTGCAAGGTTCAGCTCCTGTCACTCCTGTCACAGGTTGTTGAATACCTGTGGCTTTTCTGGGCACAAGGGTACAAGCTGCTGGTGGCTCTACCATTCCAGGGCCTGGAGAACAGTGGTCCCCTTCCCACAGCTCCACGAAGTAGTACCCCAGTGGGGACTTTTGTGTGTGGGGCCTCCAACCCCACATTTCCACTATTCCACCTCTTCAAAGGTTTTCTCTTTCTACTCAGGTGTTTGCTACATGGTGCTCTGTCCCACACGCTGGCTTCAATTCCTCTGTTGGCCAGATGTCCTGAGGCTTTCTGGATGTGTGAGACCATTCTTGCATTGCTATAAAGGAATACCTGAGGCTGGAGCAACACTGTGCTAGTAGAGGTTCTCTCTGAGGGCTCCATCCCTGCTGTAGGCTTCTGCTTGGGCACCCAGGCTTTCTCATACATCCTCTGAAATCTAGGGAGAAGCTGCCAAGCTTCCCTCACTGTTGTACTCTGCAAGCCTCCAGGCTTAACACCACATGGAAGCCACCAAGGCTTCTGGCTTGCACCCTCTGCAGCTGTGGCCCAAGCTGTCCCTCTAAGGCCCTTTGAGCCATGGCTGGAGCAAAAGCCTCCCTAAGTGGCACAGGGCACACTTCAGGCTTGGCCCACAAAACCATTTTTTCTTCCTAGGTACCTGTGATGGGAGGGGCTGCCTTGAAAGTCTCTGAAATGCCTTTAGGGCCCTTTTCCCATTGTCTCGGCTATCAATTAGCATGTGGCTCCCTTTTAGTTACGCACATTTCTCTAGCAAGTGGTTGCTCCGCAGCCTGCTTCAATTCTTCCCTTAATAGTGCTTTTTCTTTCTCTGCCACGTGGTCAAGCTGCAAATTCTCCAGACTTTTATGCTCTGCTTCCCTTTTGAATATAAATTTTAAATGTAAGTCACAATGGGGCATCTGTGACGTCATGCTGGGGCTGCTTGTCCACTTGACTCCCTCTAGGGAGTCCTCCCAGCTGCCCAGAGTCCTCCTCTTCCATCCCACAGATCTTCCACCCCTGTCCAATCTGGAGGTGTTCCCAGTTTATTGCTGAATTTATTAGGGCTCAGAGAGGTGACCTATCCAAGGTCACACTGCCAACTGGATATAGGACAGGTCTCTGAACCCAGTGCGCCCCTGCCCAGAAAGTAGCAGGGATCACAGAAGTTCAGCAGAGGTCTGCCGCCTTGGACCCTGCCTCTTCCACATTGAGTGTGGTTTCCAAGGTAATGGTAAACGAGCCTCGAGTTCTTAGTTCCTTAATTCGTTCACTAACTCTATATTTTCCATAAGTGTGGCAAACATTTCTCTCAGTTCATCTTTTGTGTCTTCATTACAGTGGATTTTTGTTTGATTTTTCTATTTCTCAGTTTTGACTTTTATTTTGGGGGCAAATAGTTATTTTTATTTTGTCCCATTTAGGGTGACTTTTATTAAAGGAAAACTAGAAAGTGATGATCTGATCTCACAAGTCCTTGTGTTTCCCACAGAATTTATAGCTGGGTCTGTCACGTCAAAAATGAAAATAAGGATAGGCACAATGGCTCACGCCTGTAATCCCAGCACTCTGGGAGGCTGAGGCAGGCAGATCACTTGAGCCCAGGAGTCTGAGACCAGTCTGGGCAACATAAGGAGACCTTGTCTCTACAAAAAATACAAAAATTAGCCAGGCATGGTGGCACACACCTGTAGTCCCAGCTACTTGGGAGGCTGAGGTGGGAGGTCTGCTTGAGGCCAGGAGGTCAAGGCTGCGGTGAGCCATGTTCACACCACTGCACTCCAGCCTGGGTGACAAAGTGAGACCTTGTCTCAAAAAAGAAATAAATTCTAAAAAATTAAGGTTAAAGCTGGGCATAGTGACTCATGCCTATAGTCACAGCACTTTGGAAGACCAAGGCAGGTGGATCACCTGTGGTCAGGAGTTCGAGACTAGCCTGGCCAACATGGTGAAACCCCGTCTCTACCAAAATTACAAAAGTTAGCTAGGCGTGGTGGCACGCATCTGTAATCCCAACTACTTGGGAGGTTGAGACAGGAGAATTGCTTGAACACAAGAGGCAGAAGTTGCAGTGAGCCAAGATAGTGCCACTGCATTCCAGCCTGGGCAAAGCTCCTTTCCCTCCACACTTGATCTGAAGTCACCAGAAAGGAAAATGAGCCGAAGTACATAATGTCTACACCCTAGGAGAGTCATCAAGTTTCTTTGGCACTGGACTATTTGAATTTGAGCCCCCACCTCTCACTGTCCATCATCTGTGGGTCTAGGATGTGTCTCAGATTCCCTCACTCTCATCTATGTACAAAGAGGAAGACAACGGAGCACAACTCACAGAGGTTCTGGGAATTTCACATGGAGACCAATAAAATCACTCAGAACAATATGTTGACAAAAAGAGTAAAACTCTGTAAAAAAAAAAAATTTTTTTTTTTTGAGACAGGGTCTCACTCTGCTGGAGTGCAGTGGTATGAACATGGCTCACTGCAGCCTTGACCTCCTGGCGTCAAGCAAACCAGGTGTGAGCCACCGCTCCCAGCCACCACTCCTGCATTTGAATGATGAACACGGGGTGATCTGCTTAGCATCCCTCTTGGGCTTTCCCCAAGGAAAACATAAAGTCCCGCCTTCCATGTCTGTGACTTTCAAGTAGTTTTCATTTAGAGGAGTTTCATGGATAGGGAACGTGAGCGACTGCATTCACCCAGGCTGCCACTGTTTTCTCAGGTTCCCTGCAGTTTTGAACACAGCCTAGGGATGGCATTGAAGAAAGCCCTTTAAAGAAACCTAAAGTTTTATCACAAGCTCCAACTCTGCAAGGGCTTCCTGCTTCAGAAATTTCTGCATTTGAGCCAGGCGCAGTGGCTCACACCTTTAATCGCAGCACTTTGGGAGGCCAAGGCAGGCAGATCACTTGAGGTCAGGAGTTCAAGACCAGCCTGGCCAACATAGTGAAACCCCATCTCTACTAAAAATACAAAAATTAGCCAGGCGTGGTGGCGGGTGCCTATAGTCCCAGCTACTTGGGAGGTGAGGCAGGAAAATCACTTGACGTGGAGGATGGAGGTTGCAGTGAGCTGAGATCATGCCACTGTACTACAGCCTGGGTGACAATGAGACTCTGTCTCAAAAAAAAAAAAAAAGACTTTCTGCATTTGAATAGATAAAATCAGCTTGCCAACTTCGGAACAGAGGCCAGAGGCAGGGGGTTTAATGGTAAATGGTGAGCTGCAGAAAACCATTGTAAACCAAAATGAAAATTCTAAGCCCCCCAAACATCTGCCCAGACCCCTCCCCTTAGCCAAGGGCATTTCAAAGTCAACCTTCGAAACTAGTTCTGGCCACGATGAGAAGGGGGAATCAGACGTGCTTCATTATATCCTCCTCCCTTTCGGAATTTCAGCACAGCTGACCAGCGTGAGCATCAACATAGAGACCTTAAGACTGAGAGAACAGACTCTCAAGTCTGACAAGAAACATTTACACTCTATTCTCTCTGAAGCCTGCTACCTGGAGGCCTCGCCTGCATAAAACCTTGGTCTCCACCACTCCTTATTGTAACATAGACACTCCTTTCTATTGATTCCAGAACTTTTTTTTTTTTTTGAGATGGAGTTTCACTCTTATTGGCCAGGCTGGAGTGCAGTGGTGCGGTCTCGGCTCACTGCAACCTCCACCTCCTGGGTTCAAGCGATTCTCCTGCATCAGGAGAATCCCTTAGCTGGGATTACAGGCATGTGCCACCATATCCAGCTATTTTTTTTTTTTTTTTGTATTTTTAGTAGAGACGGGGTTTCTCCATGTTGGTCAGGATGATCTTGAACTCCCAGCCTCAGGTGATCCACCCACCTCAGCCTCCCAAAGTGCTGGGATTACAGGCGTCAGCCACCGCACCTGGCCCAATGTCAAGCATTCTTTTTTTTTCCTTAAGCAATTTAAAGCATTCTTAAAAAGATTTTTAAAAGATTTTTTTTAAGTCAAAGAACTGTAGAATCTGTTTTTAAACTACATATTTGTGCATTTTTCAGTGTGTTAAATGAATGAGACAATATCAGAATCATATAAACAAATATGCTAACATTCAACATCTCTGGAAAGGGTTCTACAATTCTGGGAGGTAAACTTTCACTCTTCCAAACATCTGTCCATTAATTACTTATTTAGCTTTTTGAGACCGAGTTTCTCTCTGTCACCCAGGTTAGAGTGCAGTGGCGTGATAATAGCTCATGGCAGCCTTGGTCTCCTGGGCTTAAGTGATCCTCCTGCCTCAGCCTTCCGAGTAGCTGGGACTATAGGTGTGTATTAGCCTTCCTGGCTCTTTTTTCATTATTATTATTTTTACTAGAAACAGGGTCTCGTTATCTTGCCCAGACTGGGCTTGATACTCCTGAGCTCAAGCATTCCTTCCACCTCAGCCTCCCAAAGTGCTGGGATTGCAGGCGTGAGTCACCGCACCGGTCTCTGTTTTCTTCTGTAGTTTTACTACCATCCTTTGTGGTGAGCGGGGTGAGTGTTAGCCCAGGGTGGAACCTAGTTTTGTTTTGTTTCTCTTGAATCTAAACAAGATTTGGTCTCTATTTCAGAATGACCAAGTTGCAGAGCAGGCCCCGCAAATGTAATACTAGGGGGAAGAGAAATCACAAGTCCACTAAGGCTGGGCAGTGGTCTTAGGTTCAGAATATAGTTTCTTAAATATTCCTGCAGATCCTGGTCCTTTACTGTTGCATCTTAGGGTACTACGATTGCTGCTACTGATAAAATAAAATATACATTTGATATACATAGTCAGATTGCCCTACAAAATGACTTTCTAGGTTTCTCTCCAGTCAGCATGGTGTGAGAGTGCCTGAGACTCCATCCCCTTCTCAAGGCCTGTGGTGTGACTGTGAATAGAAGTTATGACTCTGCAATTTAAACCCAACATAAGCTTCCTAAGGCTGCTGTAACAAAACCCCACAAACTGTGTGGCTTAAAACAAACAGAAGCTTATTCTCTCACAATTCTGGAGGCCTGCAGTCCAAGATCAAGGTGTCAGCGGGGGTGTTTTTTCCAGAGACCGTGAGGGAGGGTCTGTTCTGTGTCTCTCTCCTAGTTTCTGGTGGTTGCCAGCAATATTTGGCATTCCTTGTCATGCAGACACATCTCTCCAACCTCTGCCTCCGTTTTCACAAGGCATCCTCCCTCTATGTCTCTGTCTCAAATCTCTTTCTCCTTTCTTTCAGAAGGACACCAGTCAGGGGACTTATGCCCCACCTTAAGTCCATATGACGTCATTTGAGATCCTTAGCTTAATCTGCAAAAATGTTTCATTTCCAAATAAAGTCACATTCTGAGGATCCCGGTAGACAGCACCTGGAGGAACACTGTAAAATCCACTACAGATCCATCTCTTGCTTATGGATTTTCTGGCTCTCTGATGGCTGCTCTGCTATTAAGGACATTGACATTGAGTATGTCCAATAGCCTTCCTGATCTTTAGTTTTCAAGGAGTTGAAAGTCGA
The DNA here is from genome assembly GCA_963573385.1 of Cacajao melanocephalus. Lineage (NCBI taxonomy): Eukaryota > Metazoa > Chordata > Mammalia > Primates > Pitheciidae > Cacajao > Cacajao melanocephalus. Next base: position 156,410 of record CAUYLG010021048.1, on the reverse strand, counting down.
AAGAGGTATAATCTTTGTCTGATCTGTTGCTATTTCCTAAAAGCACTGTGAATGCAAAGTGACCCCCACATGCAAAAGGAGATAAGAAACCAAAGAACAAGGCAGATAAATCCAGTTTGTCAGTAAAGGGTGATGTATTAGGGAACTTACAGACAGAAGTGTAGTCTGCACGGCCACAGGACAAACAGAACTGCGTACTACAACCCCCGAGACTCAGGGCTTGTATCTTGGGAGGAAAACCTATGTGCTCAGGAAGGAATGTGTAGACAGCTGAAAGAACGCTGTGGGTGTCACGGCCCATGACGGATGCAACAACATCAAGGGTTGATTTGGAGGAAAGGCAAAACTTACAGTAAATAGAGGTTTCTACATAAAGAACAATACATCAACTAGACATCTTGGAGGCATTCCCAGACTCGAGGTTAGTCAGGAGTCACATGGTGGATTAGCATCTGAAATAGAGTCACTCTTGTCCCCACAGCTGCTGTGGCTTTAAAGTAGCAGATTAGAAAAAGGTCCCCTTCAAACCTCGTGTTGAAGTTGAGACCCCCAATGGGGCAAAGTTGGGAGACGGGCTCCGGTGGGAGGTGTTTCAGTCATGGGGGTGCATCCCTCATGAATAAATTAATGTCCTCCCATTAGTTCACAAGACAGCTGGTTGTTAGAAAGAGCCTGGGCCAGTTGTGATGGTTCGTAGCTCTAATCCCAACACTTTAGGATGCCAAGACAGGAGGACTGCCTGAGGCAAGGTATTGGAAACCAGCCTGGGCAACACAGACATTGCAACATCCCTGTCTTTACCAAAAAACAGAAAAAGTCAGCCAGACATGGTGGCATGCATCTATGGGTCTAGCTAAGAGGCTGAGGTGGGAAGATAGCTTGAGCCCAAGAGTTTGAGGTTATGGTGAGCTATGATCGCATCACTGCACCTCAGCCTGGGTGACAGAACAAGACCATGTCTCAAACAAAGAAACAAACCAGTCTGGGACCTCCTCCCCCTTTGCTTCCTCCTTCGTCATGTCTATCTCTTTGCACATGCCGATTCCCCTTTCACTTCCCACCTTGAGCTGAAGCAGCCTGAGACCCTCACTAGATGTCCAATCTTGAACTTTCTAGCCACCAGAATTGCAAGCCAGATAAACCTCTTTTCTCCATAAACTACCCGGTCTCCAGTATTCTGTTAGAGTAACACTAAACAAAGATCTCTGCCTCATTCGTTCAACCTTTCATTAAATATATTTGTGTTAAACACCTTTTTGACACCCAGTTCTGTACATCTTTTGACCTGATATGATCTTTTGGAGTAAAGAATAGAGGGGTTGGGATGACATTGGCAGAATAGGAAGGCCCCACCCTTGTTTCCTTCACAGAGACATCAAAGTAACAACAATACATAGACCAAAATACCTTTATGAGAACATTAGAAACCAGTGAGGAAGTTGCACTACCCCAAGGCAAGACCAAGCCAAGAAGAGTGCATTGAACTCAGTAAGAAGAACCATTTCACTTTATCTACAATTGCCCCACTCCCAGCAGCACAGATCAGCTTGTCTCATGGTTTCTCCCATAGGTTAGAGGGAGGGGAGAGAAGAGTGCCCAGTGTTCCAGCTTTCCAGAGGGCTGCCCGGAAAACTGGTTTCTGTCTTACTTGACTCAGGGCACTAATGGAACCAGAATAGTTCGGCTGCTTGGAGGATGCTGAACGCAAGGGAGAATGGGGTGGCTTACTGTGGCACCAGAAGGCCTGAAGTGCTGCGCACAGAGGATGGAATGGCTCAGGGTAACTTGGAGAAGGTGCTGAACGCATAGCTCTTCCCTTGGCAGGGAGGTAGAAGATTGGGCTGTTTGGCTGGCTTTCCAGCTTTTCAGAGAACTCCCCGAAGGACTAGTGAGTGTCTCATCTGATCTGGGGAGCTGACAGGGAACCAGAGTACTTTAGATGTCTTGGGGCTTCTGAAAGCAAAGGAGAGGAGAGTGGCTTGCTGCTGTAGCATAGGGAGCCTGCACTTCTGCAGATAGACACCAGAGGGAGCCAAAGATTGTGCTCTTCCGAAAAAGAAACTGGCAAACCTCTTTAACTGGAAAATTACAGGCAAAGTCCAGAGGAATTGCGTCCTCCTAAAAAGATTTCAGAGGACCCCAGAATCTCTAGGTGTGGCTGATTGGTGAACAGAATTCCCCTGTACAAAGCCAATCCATAAAGACTGAGAGAAGTGGCTATTTTTTAAAATGCATAAAACGCAACAACAAAAAATATCACAAGCCATACAATAAAGCAGGGAAATATGACCAAAGGAGCAAAATAAGTCTCTAGGAACCACCTCCAAAGAATGGAGATCTGTAAATTATTTAATGAATAATTTAAAACAATTGTCTTAAAGAAACTCAGTGATCAAGAGGACACAGATAATTAAATGAAATTTTAAAAAATTCATGAACGAGATGAGAATTTCAACAGAGACAAAACTATAAAAAAAAGAATGAAGCAGAAATTTTTGAGCTGAAGAATATAATAACTGAACTGAAAAATTCACTAGAAGAGTTCGAAAGCAGACTTGATCAAACAAAACAGTTAGTGGACTAAACAATGGGTCATTTGAATTTTTGAGTCAGGGGAGCAAAAAGAAGAAAAAAATGAAGAAAAGTGAGGATAGCCTAAGAGATTTATGGGACATCATCAAGCAGATCAATACACATTAAAGGCATTCCAGGAAGAGAAGAAAGATCATTTATTTGAGGAAACAATGGTTGAAAACTTCCCAAATCTGATAAAGGAAGTGGACATCCAAACTCGACAATCTCAAAATAAATACTAGTAAGATAAACCCAAAGAGACCCATACAGAGAGACAGTTATAATCAAATTATTATCTTCAAAAGGGCAAGGGAAGTGACTCATCATGTATAAGGGAGCTCCCATTAGAGTATAAGTAGATTTCTCCACAGAAATTGTATAGGCAAGAAGGGAGTGGGATGATATGTTCAATGTGCTCAAAGAAGAAAAGCTATCAACCAAAAATGCTATGCCTGGCAAGACTGTCCTTCAGAACTGAAGAAGAAATATGCACCTAACAGCAGAGCATGCAAATGTATGAAGTAACATTGACAGAATTAATTGACAGACAGAAAGCGTAATGATGGTTGCCAGGAACTGGGGGGGAAGAAATGAATGGGGAGTTACTGTTTAATGGGTACAGAGCTTCAGTTTTGCAAGATGAAAAAAATTCTGGAGATGAATGATTGTGATGGTGGCACAATAATGAGAATGTACTTAATGCCATTGAACTGGTAGACTTCAAAATGGTTAAAATGGTAAATTTTGTTACATATCTTTTACCATAAGTTTAAAAAATTAAAAATTAATAGCCATGATAATAGCAAGAAAATATCGGGAGAAAATAATCAGGAGAAAAATACATCAATGTAATCAGGTTCATAAGTGACATAAATGATGGAATTAATAGACATGGTATAGAAATAGAGATCATAAATATGGTCCACAGGCTCAAGAATGTACAAGATGAAGAGATAAATAGAAGATAATTTTAAAAGAAAGATTATATGGAGTTAATAGCAGAGTAGGTATTTGTATTAGTTCATTCTTGCATTACTATAAAGAACTACCTAAGACTGGGTAATTTATAAAGAAAAGAGGTTTAAGCCAGGTGTGGTGGCTCACACCTGTAATCCCAACACTCTGGGAGGCCGAGATGCGTGGATCACCTGAAGTCAGGAGTTGGAGAACAGTCTGACCAACATGGTGAAACCCCATCTCTACTAAAAATACAAAAATTAGCTGGGCATGGTGGCAGGTGCCTGTACTCCCCAGCTACTCTGGAAGCTGAGGAGAACCACTTGAACCCAGGGGTGGAGGCTGAAGTGAGCTGAGATCACTCCAGTGCACACCAGCCTGGGTGACAAGAGCAAAACTCCATCTGAAAAGAAAAGAAATTTAATTGACTTACAGTTCCACAGGCTGTACATGAAGTATGTCTGGGGAGGCCTCAGGAAATTTACAATCATGGCAGAAGGTGAAGGGGAAGCAGGCACATCCTACATGACTGGGATGTAACTAACTAAGTAAACCAGTTAGTTACTTTCAAGATATGGTGGGGTACAGGCATTGGCTAAATATTCCCTCCCATTCCAATTGGGAGAAATTGGCCAAAACGAAACAAAGGCCCCATGCACATCTGAAACCCAACAGGGCAGTCATTAAATCTCAAAGTTCCAAAATAATCTCCTTTGACTCCATGTCTCACATTCAGGCAACAATGATGCAAGGGTCAGGCTCCCAAGGCCTTGGGCAGCTCTGTCCTTGTGGCTCTGCAGGGTACAGCCCCCTCAGCTGCTTTCATGGGCTGGAGTTGAGTACCTGTGGCACTCCAGGTGCACAGTCCAAGCTGTCAGTAAATCAACTGTTCTGGGGAGTGGCCCCCTTCTCACAGCTCCACTAAGCAGTGCCCCAGTGGGGACTCTGTGTGGAGTGAGGGTTGAACCCCACATTCCCCCTCCATATTGCCCTAGTAGAGGGCCTCCATGAGGGCTCCTTCCCTTCAGCAGACTTCTGCCTGGATATCCAGGCATTTCCCTATTTCTCCTCTGAAATTTAGGCAGCGGCTCCCAAGCCTCTACTCTTGCTCTCTGCACACCCACAGGCTTAACACCACATGAAAGCTGCTAAGACTTATGGCTTGCACCCTCTGGAGCAGCAGCCTGAGATGTATCTGGGTCCCTTTTGGCCATGGCTGGAGCTGGAGTAGCTGGGATGCAGGGAGCAGTGTCCCTAAGTTGTGTAGGGCAGTGAGGCCCTGGGCCTGGCCTAGGAAATTCTCCCCTTCTAGGCCTCCAGGCCTGTGATGGGAGGGACTGTCATGAAGGTCTCTGAAATCCCTTCCAGGTATTTTTCCCATTGTCTTGGCTATTAGTATTTGGCTCCTCTTATGCAAATTTCTGCAGTTGGCTTGAATTCCCCCATGAAAATGGGTTTTTCTCTTTTCTACCACACGGCCAGGCTGCAAACTTTCCAAACTTTTACACTCTGCTTCCCTCTTAAAAATAAGTTCTAATTCCAGCTCATTTATTTGCTCACAAATATAAGCACAGACTGCTAGAAGTAGCCAGGTCAAGTCTTGAATATTTTGTAGCTTAGAAATTTCTTCTGCCAGATACCCTATATCATCACTCTCAAGTTCGAAGTTACACAGATCTCTACAGCAGAGGCACAATGCCTCCAACCTCTTTGCTAACAAAAGTGACCTTTGCTTCAGTTCCCAATAAGTTCCTTATCTCCATCTGAGACCATCTCAGCCTGGACTTCTTTGACCATATCACTATTGGAATTTTGGTCACAACAATTTAAAAATAAGTCTCTAGGAAGTTCCAAACTTTCCTTCATCTTCCTGTCTTCTTCTGAGCTCTCCAGACTGCTCCAAACCTCTATCCATTACCCAGTTCCAAAGTCACTTCCGCATTTTCAAGTGTCTTTATAGCAATACCTCACTCTCAGCACCAATTTTCTGTATTTGTCCATTCTCACATTGCTATAAAGAACTACCTGAAACTGAGTAATTCATAGAGAAAGGAGGTTTAATTGACTCAGTTTCACAGGCTGTGCAGGAAGCATGGCTGGGGAAGCCTCAGAAAACTTACAATCATGGCAGAAGGCAAAGGGGAAGCAGGCATGTCTTAATGGCTGGTTCAGGAGGAAAAGTGTAAAGGGGAAGGTGCTGCACACTTTGAAACAACCATATCTCATGAGAACTCACCATCACAAGAACAGCAAGGGGGAAGTCCACCCCGATGATCCAATCACCTGCCACCAGGCCCCTCCTCCAATATTGGGGATTACAATTCAACATGAGATTTGGGCAGGGACACAAATCCAAACCATATATGTATTAAAGGAAAAAGACGAGAGAAGAGAAGATCAGAGAAAGAATGAAGTACAGATGGAAAAAATAATCAAGGATCTGTGTGACAGTATAAAGCAATCTGATGTACATGTCATTGGAGTTTAAGAAAGAGAAAGTGTAAAGAAAAATGTAAAGTATAATGTTCTGAAATTTTCCAAAATTGCTGAAAATTATAAACCAACAGATCCAAGAATCTCAATAAACTTTAAACACAGGAAATATAAAGAAATACACACCATTATACTTTTTATATTTTATAATTATAAGATAGTAAAAAAGACACATATCATACCAATGCACATTAGGTCAGAATTTCTTGAAATATAAATGTCTAAAGACTGTAAATAAAGGCAGATATCATCAGAATGAATAAGAAAAGCAAGATGCAAACTATGCTATCTATAAGAAACTATAAGAAACCAACTTTAAATTTAAAGACACAGGTAGTTAAGAGTAACAGAATGAAAAAAGATATACCATAAAGTCACTAAATAAAACAAACATGAAATAGCCATATTAATAGTAGGCAAAGTAAACTTCAAAAGGACTATGACCTAGGTAAAAGAAAAATTTCATAAAGCTACATGCAAAAGGAAGATATGACATTCTTAAATGTTTGTACAACTAAATAACAGAATTTCAAAATACATGAAGCAAACCTGATAGAACTACAAGGAGAAACAGACAAATCCAGAATCATAGTAGCAGATTTCAACATTCCTCTCTCAGTAACTGATGACCAAGTAGATATAAAATCCAGGGGAGATACTTAAGACTTGGCAGTGCTATTAGTCACGTTAACCTAATTAACATTTTAAGACTCCACCCAACAGCAATTAGAATTCTTTTTAACTGTATCTTCTTTTCTGTGATTCCCATACAGATAGACCCTCTGAATGAGGAACAATGTGTTCTTTTCTCCTAAAAAACCCAGTTAGGAGAGACCTGCTGCGCAACTTAAAGGTGACCATATTCTGTACTTAGATGAAGTGTTAGTCAAGCTCCCTGGAAAAGGGAATCAAAGGACCCTAACTTGTTTACTCTGTGCCTTCTGGAAGAAAAAGGGGGTAAGAGAGAGTAGGAGTCTCACATCATGCTGAAAAGCCCCCCAAACTAACTCAGATCCATGCGTCCCTTTGGGCCCTGAGGAATAATACTGCTGGTTTAATTCAAGATATAAAACCAACAAAAATGGCTTACCTAAAAGATATGCTACAATAGCTATATGTGAAACAATATACTTTGTTCTGAGCTCAGTTAGAAAGAATCAAATCCATTATAAAAGAACTAGAAAAACAAGGAATACTTCTATAAAAGGGAGCCTCGTCTTGCCGTAGTCCCATACTTCTGATAAGCAAGGAAAATAAATTTGGTAAAGATGGTTGACCATTGTATAGATTTGTCCAAGATCTTAGAGAAGTAAACGAATTTGTAGTTCCTAATCCTGCAACTGTTTTGACTTTGTTTCTGTTGTCTGTAAAGTTGATCTGTGTTCTGCTTTTCTTTCCTGTTCCTCTGGCTAATGAGTCTAAACTCTTGTTTGTTTTTAACCTACAAAGGAGTTCAATACCTAACTTAGTAAAGAATTTCTCAAGGATTTCAGGACTCTCCTACTATTTTCTCTGGCCATGTATGGAAAAGTTAGCGAAATTTGTTCCAGCAGAGAAATTGATAATTATCCTGTCAATGACAAGAGTCAAACTCTGTAAAATATTTGAAGAGATTTATTCTGAGCCAAACATGAGGACCAATGACATGTGACATAGCCCCAGGAGATCCTAAGAACATGTACCCAAGGTGGTTGGGCCACAGCTTGGTTTCCTACATTCTAGGAAGACATAAGACATCAATCAACACATGTAAGATATATATTGGTTTGGTCCCAAAAGGTGAGACAACTCAAAGAGGGGGCTTCCAGGTCATAGGTGGATTCAGAGATTTTTCTAATTGACAACTGGTTGAAAGAGTTATTATATAAAGACCTGGAATCCACAGGAGGGAATGTCTGTGTTAAGATAAGGGATTTTGGAAACCAAGGTTTTTATTATGCAGATGATGCCTTCAGGTAGCAGACTTCAGAGAGAATAGACTGTACATGTTTTCTTTTTTTGTAATCAGACTTAAAAAGGTGCCAGACTCTTAGTTAATTCTCTCCTGGATCAGGAAAATTACCTGGAACAGGAAGAGGAGTCTCTACTGAATGTAGATTTTCCCCACAAGATACGGCTTTGCAGGGCCATTTCTTTTTTTTCTTTCTTCTTCTTTTTTTTTTTTTAGATGGAGTTTCACGCTTGTTGTCCAGGTTGGAGTGCAATGGTGCAATCTCAGCTCATTGCAACCTCCGCCTCCCAAGTCCAAGCAATTCTCCTGCCTCAGCCTCCTGAGTAGCTGGGATTACAGGCATGTGCCAGCATGCCCGGCTAATTTTGCATTTTTAGTAGAGACAGGGTGTCTCTATGTTGGTCAGGCTGGTCTCAAACTCCCAACCTCAGGGGATCTGCCCACCTCGGCCTCCCAAAGTTCTGAGATTACAGACGTGAGCCACCACGCCTGGCCTAGGGCCGTATAAAAATATGTCAAATAAATATATTTGGGGGTAAAATATTTCTATTTCCTTTGAGGCCTGCTATCTGTCATGTCAGTACTTTATTGCTTCAAAGAGTCTATTTAAATACAAAAATTAGCCAGGCATGGTGGCGTGCACCTGTAATCCCAGTTACTCAGGAGGCTGAGGTGGGAAAATCGCTTGAACCTGGGAGGTGGAGGTTGCAGTAAGCTGAAATTGTGCCACTGCACTCCAGCCTGGGGGACAGAGTGAGACCCTGTCTCAAAAAAAGAAAAAAAGAGTCTATTTCATCAATGTTGGCAGATATAATGAGTTCCTCTTCAAAGTCTAACTTCCTCATTCTTTGTTCTTGATCAACTTCCTTATACCTTCTCAATTCTAGCTACCCACTCTGTAAACAACTTCTCCCCGCCAGTTCCAAGCTGTAATCCACATCTCTTCCTTATTTAGAAAGAGTCCTCTTCGCTCCTAACTACCCGCTCTGTAAACCACCTTCTCACTAGTCTGCATTTAAAATAGTCAATGGGGTTAGCTTACATTGTGCAGTCCAACTCCAGCCAATGGGGAAAGGACACAGAAGCAGGGATTGTTAGGCATAAAAACCCCTTCCTCATTTGTCCGGTGTGCTCTCGCAGTGGCCAGAAGTGCGAGCGGCACCCTTCTGCAGAAGTAAATTTGCCTTGCTGAGAAATCCTTTGTTTGAGTGCTCGTTCTCTTTGTGACTCCAAGCTCTTCTTTCCTACAGTGTTAAGGTCTCTTAATATTAATGGTGGTCAGTTGCGCCTGAGTTCCAAGGGAGGAAGGTATAATGAGGAATGTCAGACCACCCATTCCCATCATGACCTGAACTAGGGTTTCAGGTTTATTTTGGAATCCGCTTGGCCAAGAGGAGGGGTCCATTCAGTTGGTTGGGGGGGTTAGAATTTTATTTTTGCTTTACAATCCAATATGTAGATGATTTGCTGATAGCCTATGAAACTAAAGAGCAATGCCAAACTGATACTTTTGGCTTTGTTAGAATTCCTCACTTCAGAGGAGCTTAAGGCCTTACTAGACAAATTGTAATATTGTCAAACTGAAGTAAAATATTTAGGACATTTGTCACTGAAGAACACAAAAGTGTTATAATCTACGAGCTAGCTGATTTTTCAGAGGAAACGGCCTACAACAGAAAAAAATAACTTAGAGACAATTTTGGGGACTAGTAGGATATTTTCCACAGTGGAGTCCAAGGTCAAAAGACAAAACTACAACAAATTTAGAGATCTCAATTGACTTTATTGAGAGCCTAGAATTGGGCAACTCTGTTCCACAAAACAGAACAAGCGTTCCTACAAGCTGAGCAGAAGGGGTTGGCTTTATAGACAGAAGGGATGAAGAAAGCAGAAGCAAAGAACAAAGAGTGTATGCCTGGTTTCAAAGCTACTTTTCTGGTAAGGTGGGCATAGGAAGACAGAACAATAGAGAATAACTGACTAGTTAATATCAGGTTGCTTCAGGCTGCTGCTTTAGTGTAAGGATTAAAGCAAAAGGAATTCATTATCATGCTGCTTAAAAACGGAAACTGGCCTGTTTGGGAAATCTCTGTTAAATCTCTCTCCTGTCAGATAACAATTTGGTTTTGGTTTTGCAACCTGGAACTTTAGCATAGGTGACTCTATTTTGATTTTTAGTCTGGTCCATTGGGGCCTAGTGCAGGAGCTTCATCCAAAACAACGACCTCCCATAATTTTATTTTACTTAGCACTAGCTTTTACAGAGCAGGCAAAAACCTCTGATGGAGAGTTACATGATAATATTCCAGACTCTCTGACTTAATTCCTAGAACCTGAAGCTTTTTTGTTTCATTTTGTTTTGTTTTGTTTTTGAGGCAGAATCTTGCTCTGTGGCCCAGGCTGGAGTGCAGTGGCATGATCTCGGCTTACTGCAACCTCCGCCTCCTGGGTTCAAGTGGTTCTCTGTCTCAGCCATCTAAATAGTTGGGACTACAGACACAGGACACCATGCCTGGCTAACTTTTGTATTTTTAGTAGAGATGGGGTTTCACCTTGTTGGCCAGAGTGGTCTTAAACTCCTGGGCTCAAGTGATCTTGCCCACCTCGGCCTCCCAAAGTGCTGGTACAGGCATGAGCCACCGTGCCCAGACTGAAGAGGCTTTTGAACAACTGAAATTGGCTATAGTCGCTCCCCATGCTTCAGTAATTCCAAATTTTGAAAAACCTTTCCAAGTGATTTGCCATGAAAGGCACTCCTGGTAGTGTTCCTGGACCAAACTGAGGGTCTAGCTGCTTACTCTCATGGCCCAATAATAAGATGCAAACAAACTGAGAAAGAAGAGAGTTTATTTCTGTAGCCGGGTACAGGGAAAAGGCTGGGAAAATATCACCAGATCAACTCAAAATTACAAGGTTTTCTAGAGCTTATATACCTTCTAAGTTATATATGTCTGAGCGTAAGTGCATTCATCTAAATACATAAGTGATTAACTTCTAATCTATAACTAAGGTTTGAGTCATAAAGACCTTCCTCTGGAGCCTCAGTAAATTTCCTTTATCTAAGTGGGTCCAGGTGTCAAGGGTGATTACCCTTATCTTGTCTCCTGCTAAATCATGGAGGTTTGGGGAGATCCTTTAGACCCTCAACAAAACTTTAATCTGGCCAGGCATAGTGGCTCACACCTGTAATCCCAGCACTTTGGGAGGCCAAGGTGGGTGGATCACCAGAGGTCTGGAGTTCGAGATCAGCCTGGCCAACATGGTGAAACCCCATCTCTACTAAAAATACAAAAAAATTAGCCAGGCGTGGTGATGGGTGCCTATAATCCCAGCTACTTGGGAGGCTGAGGCAGGAGAATCACTTGAACCCAGGGGGCGGAGGTTGCAGTGAGCCAAGATTGCACCATTGCACTACTGCCTGGGCAACAAGGGTGAAACTTTGTTTCAGAATAACAAAACAAAACAAAAAACAACTTGTTTAATCTTAGCCGGGCATGGCAGTTCATGCCTGGTTTGTAATCCCAGCACTCTGGGAGGCCGAGGTGGGTGGATCATCTAAGGTCACGAGCTTGTGACCAACCTGGCCAGCATAGTGAAACCCCATCTCTACTGAAAATACAAAAATTAGCTGCGCATGGTGGCACATGCCTGTAGTCCCAGCTACTCAGGAAGCGGAGGCAAGAGAATCGCTTGAACCCAGGAGGCAGAGGTTGCAGTGAACTGAGATCGTGCCACTGCACGCCCAGCCTGGGCAACACAGTGAGACTCCATTTAAAAAACAACAACAACAAAAAACTTGTTTAATTCTAAACAGGTCCTGTTAAGAATTCCTTCATTATCTTGAACTGCTCAAGGCTCAGGAAAGGCCTAGGCAAGACTCTTGGTGGGCTTCTGTTACATTCCAGCCTTTGTATAAGGGCGCTGTTTTTAATATTTTTAATATTTAACCTAACCACTCAGTCAGTTCTGAAGCAGTTGTCGTGGAGGCCTGCCTGTTCAGCTGTTCGTGAGACCTGGCCTGCCACAGTAGAATTTAATTCAAAAGTTGGGATTAGACAATAGACCAGTAGCATATTTCTTAGTTCTTCTGGGTGACTTGGAGCTATGGCAGGAGCTGCTACACTTATTGTAGGGGTTCAAGCCCTTCCTCTGGGTCTTAATAAGAGGAATGAAGAAAACAAACTGCATTTCCTATTCACACCACTCAACACAACACTTCACTTCTGACACCAGATGTGTGTGGGCTTGTCCTCACACACTAAGCAATTCTGCAGTGGACACCAACTGGATTTCCTCCATTCAGTTCAATTCTGACACTGTCTACCTGGGCATAGCATCAGATCCCACAGGTTAAGGGCTCAGTCCTATTTTCACAAGACTGCCCTATTTTCAGACACCAAATGCAAGTAGTAGGTTGTCACCTATGCATCTGACTGAGCAGCTGTAAATTGGGGTTCCCACAACCCCATTCTAATTTGTTAGGATGATTCACAACTCAAGGAAACATTAGCTTATGTTTACCAGCTTATCATATTAGTAAGGAATATTATAAAGGATGCAGATGAACAGCCAGGCGGAAGTGGTACATGGAGCAAGGTATGGAAGGGAAGGGGCAATAAGCTTCCATGTCTTCTCCTGCAGCACACCCCCATGGCATCCTGTAGGCATGCCACCCTACAGGCAGCTTCATCCATTCAGCAATTCAGAAGCTCTCTAAACCATGTCTTTTTGGAATGTTACGGAGGCTTATTATGTAGGCATGATTGATAAATCATCGGCCATTGGTAATCAACCCAACCTTGGGGCTCTCTCCACTCTCCAGCATTAGCAGGTGGGGCTGACAGTGCCAAGGTTCTAATTGTATGGTTGGTTCCCCTGACAACCAGCCCCATCCTAAAGCTATCTGGGGACCCCCAGCCACGAATCATCTCACTAGCACACAGAAACACACTTGTCACTCCAGACATTTCAAGAGTTTAGGAGCTGCTGTGCCAAGAACCAGGAACAAAAATCAAATCAATATTTCTTATTATAAATCACAATATCAAAGCATCTGAAGGAAATCAGATGACTCCACTCTAAAATATATTTTCTCGACATAGCTCAAGGCAGCTATTCAGAAGGGTTGGAAATACAAAAATAACTAAAAGCTGCCTTTTGTGGGGGAGATTTGCATCTGTAGAAAAATCTGCACTGATGAAGCCAGGCTGCCTCTGAGGCCTTCTCTCATCCAGATCTAGGAAAGATTAACTGAGAGTCTGACACCTTTAAGGTTTAAATGAAACATTCTCCATCACTTCTCTGAGGGCTGCTACCTGTGAGCCTTCCTCTACAAAAGAAGCCCCTCTTTGCTAGACAGGCCTCCTCTTCTTCCCCTCCACAACCTGTGTTGCCTCCATAATAACCTGATCTACCACTTTAATTTGGTTTTGGTCATGCTCTGAGCCCCCATTGTTAATGTAGCCTCAAGATAGTACATAAGCTTCGGAACCCCACCGGGGAGTGGGGGGTAATCACTCTGATTTTCCTTCTGTGCACATTAGTAAATTTCTATGTCATTTCTCCTATTAATTTAGCTATTGTGAGGTGATTTTTCAGCAGAATTTTCCCTTTCCCCCTATAGTTTTGGCGATGTGAGCAGGATACTGCTGACAGAAAGGTTACGTAACAGGCACTGTAACTTAAAGAAATTTAAAGTTAGCTTTATCCTGAGCGAAGTCTGAGGACTGATTCTCTGGGAAATACAGATGCAGAACAAGGTGAGCTACACTAAGATAGTATTTATACATTCTGTTACATGGACATGGAGAAGCAAAGGTGACATCCCTGCAACTCTGATTGGTGCTCAGTGACGTTGTACATAAGATAAAGCAAATACGTTGTTAACATATATAGGGTGTGAAAATAAGTAATTCAGATGTAAGCTGTTGGAACCTTAAAATATTTCAAGCCTTAAGGGAATGTGATTATGGGACCTGAGTCACACAAACTGGCAGCTGTAACCTAGGAAGCTGTAGCTTCTGTTTCCCTGATTATACATTAGTCTTTTTTCTTACCTAAATTATCTTGAAAATGTTGTAAATGAATAAAGGGTGCCGGGGGAAGACCCCTTCTCTCTCAACTATTGACTTTCATCATAGATTAACTTCCCTCTTTCCTTTCTCACACAAAGATTTCGTGAGGATCCCATTGTCTAAAACGGAATGTTAAATACACTCTTTGTGTTTTTCACTTCTAACAATGGAAAGGAAGTGAAGACAAGCTGCGGCTAATTAAATTGTAACTAATAAACCAGCGCTGTGCAGAAAATGTTATAATCCACCTAGATTTCTTTGTTTTCTGCCAATGTAAGCGAGACCTTAACTTTTAATTTCAGAGCACCGGCCCCATTTCTCAGGAGTCTGTGTTTTCTGATGGCCCATCTTTCACTTGAATAAACTCTTTAAAACTGGATTCCAATCCTTTCAATTATTTCAGGTTGACAATGGTAAAAGGTTAACGACCAAGTAGGCATCTTAGGGGATGACCGATTCTATCCTGCCTGTGTGCTCAATAATTCAGTGAAGTATTTGACAAATTCCAGCCTTGCAGACGACAGTTCAGCTTTAGTCCATAGGCCCGGTTTCTATTACCCGTATGTCCGACTTGCAGCCATCTTGGGCCACTTTTAAGATTTTCCTTTTTCTGACAATACCAAAGCTCTGCTCTTCTGAAGCCACAGCTTAGGGAACCCAGGACCTGACCAGCCTATGGAAGGATAAGACATTCTTACCAGCCAGGCTCCCTGCCTCTCTTTTTGCAGAATCCAGTCAAGCAGAAGATAAAAATCCCTGTCTCTATTTTCCTCTGCAAAATCTTGATTACTGGGAGAAAAGAATTTGTGTGACTAGTCTTGAGAGTAGCAACTCTCGTGTACTTTTTGGTATAAGTATCCATATTGTTCGATCTCTTTCCTTAGATGGATCCTTTAAATTAGAAACATTTCTATTTTTTTAAAAAAGGATTTTAGAGAGCTCTTATTCTAAACAATTGCCTTATTTGTATTTATGGGAAGATTAAATTAAAAGAAAGATAGCATAGTGGTGTCATGACTAGACTTAGAAATTCTCTTGAGAAAATTAACAATCAAAAATTTGACCTAGCTGGGCGTGGTGGCTGATGCCTGTAATCCCAGCACTTGGGAGGCCGAGGCAGATGGGTCACCTTGAGGCCAAGAGTTCAAGACCAGCCTGGCCAACACTGCAAAACCCTGTATCTACTAAAAATACAAAAATTAGCTGGGTATGGTGGTGCACACCTGTAGTTCCAGCTACTTGGGAGGCTGAGGCACAAGAATCACTTGGATCCAGGAGGCGGAGGTTGCGGTCAGCCAAGATGGTGCCACTGCACTCTAGCCTGGGCAACAGAGTGAGACTCCGTCTCAAAAGAAAAAAAAATTGACCTAAAACAAAGCTAAAATCCTTTGTATACTCAAACTGCCTGCTTTGGATTCCCTGCAGGATTTACAATGACTGCATTCTATCTTGCAGTCTAGTAGTTAAAATTCCACACTTTAACCACAATAACGTGGGTTCAATGTTCAGTCCCCAGTCAGGGAACCAATCTCATTTGGTTTGACATTTGTATGACTTTTGACGTTTGGGAGCGACCAGTTTTTATTGAGGAGGGTACCTTTGGTAAAAAAAAGTTCAAAAGCTAGGAATATTAGCTACTTTTTCTGAATAAAATCTGATCATAAGAGATTAGAAAAGATTTTTTCAAAGAGCTCTTTGGTCAGAAGTCGGCTTAATTAAAAGCTGATATTCAAGCTACATATGTATTTGTGTAAAGCCCTTGTGTGTGTGTTGTGTTTATTTCTTTTTCTTCTGTTTTAAAACCACTTTTTGAGTTATGGGCTTGGTCCCTCTGTTTGCTTCCTTTCTTAAGAATTGTTCTCCCATTTACTTCTCTTTTTTTTTGAGATGGCATCTTGCTCTGTCACCCAGCAGTGCAATGGCGTGATCTCAGCTCACTGCACCCTCTGCCTCCTGGGTTCAAGCGATTCTCCTGCCTCAGCCTCCTAGGTAACTAGGATTATAGGCATATGCCACCACACTTAGCTAATTTTTGTATTTTTAGTAGAGATGGGATTTCACCATGTTGGCCAGGCTGGTTTCGAACTCCTGACCTGAGGTGATCTGCCCGCCTCGGCCTCCCAAAGTGTTGAGATTACAGGCATGAGCCACCACACCCAGCCTCTCCCATTTACTTCTAATCCTCCCTGCTTCTCCTTTTGTCATCTTCAGTGCCACATAAAGGCATCTGGAAGGGACTTCTAATGACTGTGAGACCCCTTAAGGAATGCAGAAAAGGCTCCACTCAACCCCTTTCCAAGGTCTTCTGTTTTCCTTGAGAAATTCTTCCTCCAAAGAGTTGCGGGCAGGTTCCCCTTGGTCTAAAGCTCTGCTCCCTCTTGCATTGCATTGTGTGATCCCTTTGGCTTTGTGGGGGCAGCTCTCGTGCTGCGAGAGAACACAACCTTTGTGTGTGTAAGATAGCTGGCTGGTCACTGGTGAGGGCTGCAGTTTTGGAGGTGGCTGACTGCAGCTGCTTGCAATGGGCTACTCATTTCTTTGGGTGTTTAGATAAGAAAGGTACAGTGTGGACACTTGGAGGTTGTGGAAACACTCACCACCAAGGCATAGGACTCTCCTGAGAATGAGCTCAGCACAGAATGCACTGATTGACATTGGGTCGCTCTTGCAGTGAGGTGCACTGTGGAAGCACTGTACAAGGCTTGGACCCATGGAGCGTCCCTCTTTGGGGGGACCCGAGATTCCATGTGAAAATGAGATCCTTGGCTGGGTGTGGTGGCTCATGCCTGTAATTTCAACACTTTGGGAGGCTGAGGGGGGCAGATCACCTGAGGTCAGGAGTTTGAGACTAGCCTGGCCAACATGGTAAAACCTCATCTCTACAAACAATACCAAAATTAGCTGGGCATGGTGGCAGGCACCTGTAATTCCAGCTACTCGGGAGGCTGAGGCAGAAGAATCACTTGAACTTGGGAGGCAGAGGTTGCATTGAGCTGAGATCAAGCCACTGCACTCCAGCCTGGGCGACAGAGTGAGTGAGACTCCATCTCAAAAAAAAAAAAGATCCTTGATTTCTGGGGATCTAGATGCTCTGCCTTCCAGCTGTGCTTGCTTTTCACATATTTGTTTATTCATTTTATTTTTTAAAATTAAGACTGAGTCTTGGTTTGTCGCCCAGGCTGGAGTGCAATGGCGTGAGCTCGGCTCATTGCAACCTCTGCCATCCGGGTTCAAGTGATTTTCATGCCTTAGCCTCCCAAGTAGCTGGGACTACAAGCATGCACTGCCACGCCCAGCTAATTTTTTATATTTTTAGTAGAGACAGGGTTTCGCCATGTTGGCCAGGCTGATCTCCTGACCTCAGGTGATCTGCCTGCCTCTGCCTCCCAAAGTGCTGGGATTACAGATGTAAACCACTGTGCCCAGCCGGTTTATGGAAATCTTAACTTGTGATCAAAGCTGAGATTAAATGAATTGTGTTTATAATGTCTTATTAAAATTATCTCTAGCATTAATAATACATGGATGCAAAGGTAGGATTTTGTTTCTTCTTTTGAACAGATTTTTGTGTAGTATTAATAAGAGATAGTAAAAGATTTTTGTTTACCCTTTGAGTAAACTGCAAAAATATTTCATGTTGTTTTTATTAGGTATTTTCATTACCTGGGAAACTGAGTCTCCTCTCTATCACACATTAATCTTTTAATTATCACTTTGGCTAAATGAATATAATTTTACAGTTACCTGCAATCCTATTTAGATCAAATGCTTTAAACGTTCATTATTTTAATATCAAGTGTTTTGAACCTTTGTTATATAAGAAACTTCCCCAAATCAATTTTCTTTTCTTTTTTCTGAGACTGGTTCTCACTCTGTTGCCCAGGCTGGAGTGCAGTGGCACCATCTCGGCTCACTGCAACCTCCACTTTGTGGTTCAAGCAATTCTCCTGCCTCAGCCTCCCAAGTAGTTGAGATTACAGGCACCCACCACCATGCCCGGCTAATTTTTGTACTTTTAATAGAGATAGGGTTTCACCATGTTGGCCAGGCTGGTCTTGAACTCCTGACCTCAAGTGATCTGCCTGCCTGACCCTCCCAAAGTGCTGGGATTACAGACATGAGCCACCGTGCCCAGCCTTCTTTTCTCTTTTTTCTTGTCTTTTCTTTCTTCTTCTTTTTTTTTTTTTTTTTTTTGAGACAGGGTCTTACTCTATTGCTCAGGCTAAAGTGTAGTGGCATGATCATGGCTCACTGCAACCTCTGCCTCCTAGGCTAAACTGATAATTTCTCCTCAGTTCCTGTCATGGGGACCACAGGTATATGCCACCACACCTGGCTACCTTTTGTATTTTTAGTAGACACAGAGTTTTGCCATGTTGTCCAGGCTGGTCTTGAACTCCTGGGCTCAAAGGATCCACCACCATGGCCTCCCAAAGTGCTGGGATTACAGGTGTGAGACATCACACACAGCCTCAAAATAAAAATAAATAAATAAATAAATAAATAAACTCTGGAAGTCTAAGAGAGACATATTCGGCTTATTTAGTATGTAAAAATCATACAGGAAGCATTTTTAACTTTATTTGAGTTATATTTTTATAAATGTTTTATTAATAGGGTTCCAACATTGATTCTTAAAATTCTATCTTGATACATTTTGTCAGTCATAAATATGGTTGTTTTGTTGTATGCCTCAGAAATAACCAAATTTCCTTGTCAAGCGTATCTTTAATCATGGCTATTCTAAGTATTTTGTCACTCACAGAAAACTATTGCTTTCAGTCTTTTCAAAAAGCAGTTTATAATCAACTGCAGTCCAAAATTTCTTCAAGGAAATTAAGGTAAGGACCTGACGAGGAGTTTTGAATACAGGTTTATGATAACTTTGGTCATCATACCATTGGATTAGGTAAAAACTTCTCAAACTCTGATAAAAAGCTGATTCACTCATGAGGATTGCTATCCCAACATCAAATACAACAAAAAATTACATGAGACTGAACTAATAGGGTGCTGAAATAGGTTTTCAAAATAACTTATTTTAAAAAACCTGGTGATTCTTTCTATGTTTTGTTTTCCAGAGTTTAAAAAAAAAAACGTTCTTTTCTTTTTAGGTACTTGGCTTACAGCAATTGGGCAAAGTATGTTTTTATGAGCAAAACTGAAACATTTACCGCATTTCTCCAGAATCTGGAAATTTGTAAGTATTCTTTATCTATGGCGATATAGTTATTTGCGTAAGTTGAATAAGAATCCGTTTTCTTTTGTAACAGGACACAATTGGTATACTGGTTATTTTACTGAGGCTTTGACTGGAATGGCATATTTTCAATATGACCAGACTACTTTGAGGAATCGAGGTCGACTTTACAGAGCCTATAAAAAGTCCCCTGGAGGCCAGGCACGGTGGCTCACTCCTGAAATCCCAGCACTTTGGGAGGCTGAGGTGGGTGGATCACTTGAGGTCAGGAGTTCAAGACCAGCCTGGCCAACATGATGAAACCCCATCTCTACTAAAAATACAAAAGTTAGCCAGGCACGGTGGCGCATGCCTGTAGTTCCAGCTACTCAGGAGGCTGAGGGAGGAGAATCACCTGAACCTGCAAGGCAGAGGTTGCAGTGAACTGAGATCACGCCATTGCACTCCAGGCTGGGTAAGAAGAGCGAAACTCTGTCTCAGGAAAAAAAAAAAAAAAGTCCCTTATAAAGACTGACCTAATACCTAAAAGGAGGGTGAGGCAAAATTAATATAGAGTTTATCTGGGCTGAAGTTGAGGATTACAGCCCAGGATACACTTTCAGGTTGCCTTGGAGAGTGTTCTTGGAAACAAAGCAGAGGTTTAAGTTTTTTTGTTTTTTTTTTAAATGGAGTCTCGCTCTGTAGCCCAGGCTGGAGTGCAGTGGCGAGATCTCGGCTCACTGCAATCTCTGCCGCCTGAGTCCCGGTTCAAGCAATTCTCCTACCTCAGCCTCTCAAGTACCTGGGATTACAGGCACCAGCCACCATGCCCAGCTAATTTTTGTATA
Source organism: Cacajao melanocephalus (assembly GCA_963573385.1). Taxonomy (NCBI): domain Eukaryota; kingdom Metazoa; phylum Chordata; class Mammalia; order Primates; family Pitheciidae; genus Cacajao; species Cacajao melanocephalus. Next base: position 136,334 of record CAUYLG010021048.1, on the reverse strand, counting down.
TTTTAGTAGAGACGGGGTTTGACCATGTTGGCCAGTCAGGTCATGAACTCCTGACCTCGTGATCCCCCCGGCAGTGGCTCAAGTTTTTAAAGTAAAAAGAACAACTCAGAAGAGGGAGTGATTACAAAAGTTGTTCATCAGGAATTCTTGTTAGTGTACAGAAATAACATTGGATAGTGATTGGAAACAGTGTTGAATATAGGGTATACGGCATGTTAGGACGATGTGGTGGCAGTTAGTCCAGAGTGTGCACAGCAAGTAGCTTCAGAGTAATTATTTAGCTCAAAGCGGGGTGAAATGTGACTGCTGTTACTGTTTTTTTTTTTTTTTTTTTTTTTGATAAATGGTCTCACTCTGTCACCCAGACCGGAGTGCAGTTGTGCAATCTTTACTCACTGTAACCTCCACCTCCTGGGCTCAAGCGATCCTCCCACCCCGGTAGCTGGGACTACAGGCCTGTGCCACTATGCCCAGGTAATTTTTAGTGTTTTGTTTTGTTTTGTTTTGTTTTGTAGAGAGGGGGTCTTGCCATATTGCTCAGGTTGGTCTCAAACTCCTAGGCTCAAGTGATCCACCAGCCTTAGCCTCCCAAAATGCTATTACAGGTGTAAGCCATTGTGCCTGACCACATTTTAAATGCCTCTCTGGCCCTGATATTTTAAAGGGGCTCACATTACTCAAGTAAAAAGGCCTTTTTTTTCTTTCTCACTTGTCTACATCGTTCCCTTACAAGGTTCCTGACTTTGCAGTAAGTAAACAGTGTCACTTTCTGACAGGCCCAAGAACCTCAAGATATTTGAGAGACCTCAAGAAGAGAGGATTTCATCCAGTTGGTACAGGTATTGTAAGTACAGCCTGACGGTAAATTCTTAGCTTACCTTTTCTGCCTCAAGAAGCTTTTAAAAGTCTAATCCAGCCGGGCACGGTGGCTCACACCTGTAATCCCAGCACTTTGGGAGGCTGAGGCGGGTGGACCACGAGGTCAATAGATCGAGACCATCCTGACCAACATGGTGAAACCTCGTCTCTACTAAAAACACAAAAAATTAGCTGGGCATGGTGGCACATGCCTTAGTCTCAGCTACTTGGGAGGCTGAGACAGGAGGATCGCTTGAACCCGGGAGGTGGAGGTTGCAATGAGCTGAGATCGCATCGCTGCACTCCAGCCTGGCAACGGAGTCAGACTGTCTCAAAACAAAACAAAACAAAACAAAAAGTCTAATCCAAAATTCTCTATGAAAAGTTCCAAAAGAGGCAATTTGAAAAGAGCCTATATGGCCAATCACTACTCTTACTATACTTTATGCAAATAATCAGGCCAAGTATAATAAGACAAAAATTTATTTTACAAATAAATTGGTTCTACTACAATTTGTCTTTGGTAGAAAAGGGAGACTAGAGACAGAAAAATTATGTTTCAGAAGAAAACCATAGTACACCTGCTCTTATTATTATTGGGCTGAATTCTGAACTCTTTCCTGGCTACAAGTCTCCAAACTAATGTTTTTCCATTTTTCTCCCATTTTTCTGACTTGGACTCACTAGAAATTAAAACTGCTTTTCTTGAAGCCCTGCAAACTGAAGCCAGACCACTTGATATAAACTTTGGCATAAATCACGAGAGCAATTTAATGTAAATAGTCTTCAGGCCTGCTGGTGTATGGGCTACTCAGAAAGGTTACTTGAACATCTGATTTGAACTACAGTCCAGAAAAATCTGTCAGATTGCCACCACAGGCTGGCGCAGTGGCTCAAACGTGTAATCCCAGCACTTTGGGAGGCTGAGGTGGGTGGATCACCTGAGGTCAGGAGTTTGAGACCAGCCCTGACAACATGGTGAAACCCCCGTCTCTACTAAAAATACAAAAATTAGCCAGGCATGGTGGTGCACACCTGTAATCCCAGCTACTCAGGAGGCTGAGGCAGAAGAATTGCTTGAACCTAGGAGGTGGAGGTTGCAATGAGCCGAGATCTCACCACTGTACTCCAGACCTAGCCCATGTGCAATGTCACCTCCTGAAACTGTTTTTTTCAGTTTTTGTTTGTTTGTTTTTTGAGACGGAGCCTCACTCTGTTGCCCAGGCTGGAGTGCAGTGGTGTAATCTCAGCCCACTTCAACCTCCGTTTCCTAAGTTCAAGCAATTCTCCTACCTCAGCTTCCCGAATAGCTGGGATTACAGGTGCCTGCCACCACGCCCAGCTAATTTTTTATATTTTTAGCAGAGAAGGGGTTTCACTATGTTGGCCAGGCTGGTCTCAAACTCCTGACCTCATGACCCACCCGCCTCAGCCTCCCAAAGTGCTGGGATTACAGGCGAGAGCCACCACGCCTGGCCTTGCCTATTTCTTATCTAACAACCGCTAACTCAGTTCTCTCCAAAGCTATCAACTTGCCTTTTTTTCTTTTCTTGAGACACTGTCTTGCTCTGTCACCCAGGCTGGAGTGCAGTGACACAATCTTGGCTCATTGCAACCTCCACTTCCTGGGCTCAAGCAATCCTCCCACCTCAGCTTCCCAAGTAGCTGGACTACAGGCACACACACCACCACGCTTGGCTAATTTTTGTATTTTTGTAGAGACAGGGTTTCACCGTATTTCCCAGGCTGGGCTCAAACTCCTGAGCTCAGGAAATTCACCTGCCTCCACCTCCTAAAGTGCTGGGATTACAGGCGTGAGCCACTGCACCTGGCTTCAACTTGCTTTTCCATATGTGAAACTTTGTGAAGGTAAAAGTCTCAAAGTGGGGACTGAAGAAAATAAAAATATTTCACCCCAAAATATACTTCCTTGATATAGTTAAAAACAGCTATTCAGAAGGGCTGGAAATAAAAAAAATAAAAAGCTGTCTTTTGTGGGGGAGATTTGCATCTGTAGCGAAATCTGCACTGATGAAGCCAGGCTCTCTGAGGCCTTCCCTCATCCAGATCTAGGAAAGATTAACTGAGAGTCTGACACCTTTAAAGTCTAAAAGAAACATTCATCATCTATTCTCTCTGAGGGCGGCTACGTGTGAGGCTTCATCTGCATTACAAGCCCCCTTCGACAACCAGGCCTCCGCTTCTTCCCCTCCATAACCTGTGTTGCCACCATAACCTAATCTACCACTGTAACCTGGTTTCGGCCATGCTCTGAGCCTCCATTCTTATTCTATAACCTCAAGATGATAAGTAAGCTTCTGAATCCCATTGAGGGGTTGGGATGATTACTGTGATTTTCCGTTTGGGCACATTAGTAAATTTCCATGTTATTTCTCATATTAATCTGCCTTTTGTGAGTTGGTTTTTCAGCAAACATTCAGAGGGTAAAAGAGAAGTTTTCCTTGGCCCCTACAGTCATTTGAGTTATTTTTATGTCCCCCAAACCGTGACAGCTAATCTTACCAGTGCATAAGACTCGGCATTTGTAGGTATGCCATGGGACTAGCTGTGAACAAGCGTTATTATCCGACGCCTATGTTGTGCTTGGGAGGGGCAAACTCCTAAGCTCTGCTGTCTCATCAGACTTTGATCAAATAGATGATCATGACTGTACAGCGTTGATTTAGTTGGACATTTGTCCTTGCTCAAATCTCATGTTGAATTGTGATCCCCAATGCTGGAGGTGGGGCCTGGTGGAAGGTGTTTGGATCTTGGGGCTGGATCCCTCATGGCCGGTGCTGTCTTCCCAACAGTGAGTTCTCGCGAGATCTGGTCATTTAAAAGTGTGTGGTGCCTCCCCTCACTCCCCTCCACTGCCCGCACACACCCCCTCCTGCCTCACTTGCTCCTGCTTTTGCCATGTGATGTTCCTGTTTCCCTTCACCTTCTACCATGATTGAAAGTTCCCTGAGGCTTTACCAGAAAGCAGGCAGATGCCAGTACTGTGCTTGCTGTAAAGCCTGCAGAACCACGAGCCAATTAAACCTCTTTTCTTTATAAATGACCCATTCTCAGGTATTTCTTTATAGCAATGCAAGAACAGCCTAACACACATGGTAATAAAAGAAGATACTGGGCTCCAGTGTGATTTCTCTGACTTTTCTGTTAAAAATTCAGCTTTGACCTGTTAAATAAAACGGATAGGATGCAGTTAGTCTGGAGTGAGCTTCTGCACTAGGCTCTACAGACCAAACCAAAACAGAGTTCCTCATGCTGAAGTTCCATGCCACCATGCCAAAACTAAATTGTTTATCTGACCTTCCAAGGAATCAGGACACAGAGGGATAACAGCCAAATCCCCAAACAGGCCAGTTTTAGCCAGCATGATAGGACGTCCCCTCTGCTTTAACCTTTGCAGATGCTCTCAATACACCCATCCTAAATTTAAAACGTTACAAATTAAGTCATTTTAAGTTGGGACTGTCATACAAGGAAAGTCACTTTGAAATCATTCATCTGCTTTTCGGGCTCTGTTTCTGCTCTCCACAGCCCTTTTCTGCCTATGAAGCCAAACCGCCTCTGTTCAGCTCATCAGAACACTCATTCTATTTTACGAGAATGAGGTATTGCCCAATTCTTGAGTCACAAATAAAAGCCAATTAAAATCTTTAAACTTGTTGTGCTTTTGGCTTTTGACAGATCGTATTTGCTAGTGGGTCACATACAGGATGCAAACAGCCAACTTCCTATGCCGTGGTGGCTGCTCGTGAAATTGTGGGAGCTTATTTTGCCTGGAATTAAATCAGCACAATCCGAGTTAACAAATAGGTTACATTTACTGGGGCTTGGTTCAGGACTTAAAACAAATGGCCATAGTGATAGTAAATGTCTGTTTAGTGTCAATCACACAACAGGGAAGATTTTGAAGAATAGGAGATTCTTGACTTTGACAGGAAGTAAATTATCTCATAGAAAATTAAGAGCTGGGGCCAGGCATGGTGGCTCACACCTGCAACCCTAGCACTTTGGGAGACCAAGGTGGGAGAATCGCTTGAGCCCATTTCAAGGCTACAGTGAGTTGTGTTTATGCCAGTGCACTCCTGCCTGGGCAACAGAGCAAGGAGACCACGTCTTTTAAAAAAAAAAAGAAAGAAAGAAAATTAAGAGCTGAGTGTTTAGAGGCATTACATTGTAGCATTCACGAGGGCAAAACAATGCCATTTCTAAAGGAAATAATTTTGCTGAAGAGCTACAAAGGCTGCTGCTCAAATATGACAGACCCAAACTTAGAAGTCCCACTTTTTTTTTTTTTTTGAGATAGGGTCTTGCGCTGTTGCCCAGGCTGCGGTGCAATGGTACAATCTCGGCTCACTGCAACCTCCACCTCCTAGGTTCAAGCAATTCTCCTGCCTCAGCCTCCCAAGTAGCTGGGACCACAGGCATGCACCACCAAGCCCAGCTAATTTTTGTACTTTTGGTAGATATGAGGTTTTGCCGTGTTGCCCAGGCTGGTCTTGAACTCCTGGACTGAAGCGATCTACCTGCCCTGGCCTCCCAAAGTGCTGGAGTTACAGGTGTGGCCTGCCACGCCTGGCCAGAAGTCCCATTTTTAACACAAGTAACTTCTACTTATTTTCAAAACTATGCATCACAAAGGGAATGAACAAATGGAATAAGAAAGGGGCTTTAAAAAATCTGACTGGACTATGGTAATTTGCTAACAAAATAATATTATATCATGGTTCCCATTTGCTTGATTAGTAATGTGTCATCAACAAAACCATCCCCCAGTGAAAAGGGATCTCAAAGATGCTCCACTCCACTATGCCTGCTGAGCAGGTGGCATCATCCAAAACATGTTGATGTGCGGGTGGTCGGCAGGATTATTTAAGGCCTCTCCCCAGGTACGTACAGAAGGTTCTCTTCCACCAGCTTCGCCAGGGACCTCACCACAGTTGGATTCTATAGAAATAAGGCCTGTGGGAGGTAAGAGATTTTTGTCATGTTATATTTTGTAGGATGTCCACATAGCCCATAGTCTACTGTGGTTCAGGAATGATGCAAATCATGCTATCATACTCCCTGTTACCCTCAGTCCTCTGGACAAATAGAGCAGATACATTGGACTCCAAAACCTCATTGAGAAATCTGCTGGCCTAAAATGGCCTCATGCTTCAGTGCTAGCCTTGTTAAAAATGAGAGCAACCCTGCCTGGGAGCAAGCACAGTATCGCTCCCTTTGAAATTATGTTCGGCAGGCCTAGGAATTGGGTCTGAGGCCATGTCCTGGGCCCAGTTTAACTGAATCCTCTCATAATCACGTTCTATACTTAAAAGGGTTTCTCTCTTCCCTGGAGACATAAAATCAAGAGGCTCTGCCAGAGGAAATCTGCCACCCCATCAACAATGGGGTGATTTCGTGTACATAACGGTGTTGCAGAGCAAAGATAGCTGTCACCACCCTGCAAGGGACCCTTTCACATGTTCTGATATGATTATCAAAGTGAAAGAAAAATCCAGTTGGATTCATGCTTTCAACCGGACTTGGGTTCCCACAAGGTCTTGAAACTTAAATCTTCTAGAATAACTATATTGGTACCGAATTCAACTGAAAAGAACTATTTTCAATGAACTTACTACTATTATCATAAACAGCCCCACTGGCCTATTCACAGCAGTGATGATTTCAATTACTTTAAGACTCATAATTTACTAGAAACAAACATGTTATTTGTAACACTCCTTTTCTTTCTGTATTCCCAGTAATGGTCCCCACAGTTATTTATTTCCCATTCGCTCTATATTGTGTTTTCAGGATAGATATGGCCCAAATTTATAAGACCAACAATCTGATTGTTGTCAGAGTGAAGGTGGGATCATCTTTGTGAAATATTTTTGGTAACATTAACGTTAACTAATATGCATCACAATACTCAAGCCCTAAGTTTGACGTGAAATATCTGAGGCTAGTAGTTCGCATAGCCAGAATCGCACCCCCTAGGCTCTCCCATTATGAAATCTGATTATTAAGGGGCTTATTTGAGGACATACAAGAACAAAAAGCAACATTAAATACAGTCCTTGGGGCCAAGGTGGCTCATGCCTGTAATCTCAGCACTTTGGGAGGCCATGGCGGGTGAATCATGAGGTCAGGAGATTGAGACCATCCTGGTCATGGTGAAACCCCATTTCTACTAAAATACAAAACATTAGCCGGGCATGGTGGCATTTTTCTTAGCCTCAGCCACTCAGGAGGCTAAGGCAGGGGAATCGCTTGAACCTGGGAGACAGAGGTTGCAGTGAGCTGAGATCGTACCACTGCACTCCAGCCTGGCGACACAGCAAGACTCCATCTCAAAAAAATAATAATAGTACAGACCTTGGAGACATAGAAATAGACAAATGTAGCTAATGCTTGTTGATGTTGATACCTTAATAACAAACTTAATGCTTTGAGACAATTACAAAAACATGTAATACAATTGCAATGGAAACAGCCAAAAATTCAGAATTGGACTGTTGAGAAATAATTTAATGCCCAAACAAAAATTCACCACAAGAATCTCAGAGGGACTTGGCAATAAAGCAGCTTAGCAATTAGCTAGAGAAAAGCTCTGAGATTTCATCACTCGTTCAGCATGACATGCTGCTATAATAAGAAAACTATTGATTGGATTGATGTGGAAGATGGCCTATGGGTGGATTTGTCCTCAAGACTTAGCAAAATAAAAGCCATGGACATGGCCGGGTACGGTGGCTCATGCCTGTAATCCCAGCACTTTGGGAGGCCGAGGCGGGCTGATCACCTGAGATCAGGCAGATCACCAGCCTGGCCAACACAGTGAAAAATCGTCTCTACTAAAAGTACAAAAATCAGCCGGGCGTGGTGGGGGGTGCCTGTAGTCCCAGCTACTCAGGAGGTTGAGGCAGGAGAATTGCCTGAACCCAGGAGGTAGAAGTTGCAGTGAGCCGAGATCACACCACTGCACTCCAGCCCGGGCAACAGAGCAAGATTCCGTCTCAAAAAAAAAGCACCATGGAACATTAAACACTGGAAATCGGAAATTGTATCTGTACCCCTCCAAAGGTGCCTCATAAGAAGGCTTTGATACCAGATAATGGCCATGGGTATCTTTATGTTTTGTGGCTGGGAAATATTACTGAAGATGACAGAACTGACAAAGGGCCTAAATTGTTATGTAAGTGTGAGGTTATTTGATGGGAATGCAGGAGAAATGTATTGGGCCTTTCAAGAAAAACTCTTAACATTTTAGATAGGTGCTGCAGGTAAGCCACTCCTGAGGCTTAGATTGGGTAATCTGTAAGCAACTACAAAATGATAGTCAAATAGTTGCATGAAAGGGCAAGTGATAAAGACAGACAGCACAGCAGTTTGTAACATTAATGTGTGCCAAAGGAGAATTTTTGCACACTGCTAATCAAGTTTGCTTTAACCATTCGCCATTAATATGATGGGTTTAGAGGTTTTTCCCTACTGCATGTTTCACTGACTGTTAAATTCATCCCATTGAGACCCTGATTGTTGCTTTTGTGTCCATTCTAAATTCATATGTTGAAATCCTAACTAACCCCAAGGTGATGGTATCAGGAGGTGGGGTCTTTGGGAGGTGATTAGGGTCGTAAAGACAGAGACCTCATGAATGGGATTAGTGCCCTTGTAGACAAGAGCCCAGAGTACCCTTCACCCCTTCCAGCATGTGAGGTTAAAGTGAGAAGACGGAAGTTTACGAGCAAGCAGGCCCTCACCAGGCATCAGATCTGCTGGAGCCTTGATCTTGGAGTTCCAGCCTCCAGACTATAAGAAATAAATTTTTGTTGTTTATAAGCCACCCAGTCTGTGATGTTTTGTTCTAACAGCCCGATCAGCTTTGCTGTTTTACTGTGGGCTTGCTGAATATTTTAACGGCTACAAACTCTCCAGAGAAAGGTTAAAAAAAAAAAAAAAAGAATATCATTAGTAAACTGCAGTGTTACTACAAAATAATAACAAAGGTGGGGAACTGTAAAGGTAAATAAAAATAAGATTGCATTTGTCTTGTTTGCAAAAGGAAAAGAGACCCCTTCTCCCCCTTCCTTTTCTTAAACATTTCCTTGAGAAAGCTTGTATTTGTAAAGCCTTCCTCTGTTCCTTCAGATGCTTATGCAGGTCTTTTCAAAGTTTAAATAAATCTTTTACCAGAATTAAAACCCAAAACTGTTTTTCTGAAAAGGCTGGGAGCCCCCCTCTTCAGTGTAATGTCAAGGATGACGGTGCCCCATGTCGCTTGTCACCAAGGGTGTGTCAAGGCGCCCGGGTGCCCTGACAACCTGCTTTTCATAGAGATTCAAGTTGCTTTATTTTCCTACAGAAAAAGGCACAGATGGCCACCCCGATCATCAGGTGAATTAGGTAACCTGTGAGTGCATGTATAGCAAACGACGCTGTGGAGCTCTCTCACCTGAGTTCAAGTCCTCGCACATGACAGCGTGTGCATAATGGGTTGTAGCTGCTTGGCTACATAAACGGGGGAGATTTCTGACTGTCTTTAGGATCGCATTAGCTGATGACATGTCATGCATCCACGTGTTTCGTGCTTATTCAATCACAGAAGTACTTTTTTCTTTCTTTTCCACATTTGTGGAGAGAATATTCTGGGTTGGCAGATTTTATTTAAAATAATTTTTTTCCTCGATAGCACAAGGTCTGTCTTCCCAGTTGCCATAGGTGACAATTCAGCAAATGTTCTGTTACGACGTAAAATGCCTTTCCTTACTGCCCAGCCCCCAACTGGTGATACTTTACCTGTGTTGTTATGGCATCACTCCATCTCAAGGAACATATTTCTGTGTGTGCTAGAGTAGGGTGGGCAATGGTGCACTAAGTCAACCTAGAGGTCACATCCCCTTCATGCAGTAAAAGTTTATCTCTTGTTCGTGGCGTGGTGTGATGAGAGCCAGTGGAATCGGGGGCTTCATCCTGCTCCAAGCAGTGTGGGGCCTTCGGGACGCAGGTTCCTCGTCTTGCAGTACTGCCATCTGCAACACGAGGGAGGCCTCAGAAACAGGAACCACACAGCAAGTCACCAAACCTCTAACCTAGTCTTGGAACATACCAATCTTGAACCCTCATAGAAGGTCATAGAAGGGAAACCAGGCAGATGTCAGCACGCTGCTGAGACCTCGGTCAATGAGTCACCTAGGCTCTTGTGAATTACAGAATCAATATTGGAAGCCCAGAAATCTAACTAATCAGGTTTGGGACCCAGAAGCCTGGCCGTCTTGGAGTCTGGAGAGGCTTGAGGGCTCCACTGAGCCAGGGATTTGTCATCGGAACTCTTGGGGTCAAGTCCTGGCCTACCTCTGGCTAGTTGTTTCCACTGAGACACACTATTTCTCTCAGCTTCAGTGTCCTCCTCTGTAAAAACATGTATTCTACATACTGCTTGAGATGATTTCAAGGCTTACGGGAGATGATGTTTGAGGAAATGCTTTGAAAGCTACAAGGCACAAGACAAACACCACTTAATATTACTCATCTTGTCTCCGCAGAGACATCCCTCACTGGGCCAACCTCTTCCCATCTGTGCAAAGAGTGGGGAGAAGTAAACACTGACGTTCCTTCCAGTGCTGCCGGTGGGGATTCTAGCCACATAACACCCTCCCTCTGTGAGTCTCTGGACCCCCTCAGCCTGAGCCTCCAAAGTCTGGAAGGTTTCACAGCTCATGTGTCCACCAGATGACAGTGGAAGGGCTCAGAGAGATGCTTCCAGAAAGCCTTTCTCCATAAACACTACACAGAGTTAGGTCCCTGTTCCAACCCTTGGCTCAGACCCTAAAAGACAGAGTCACTGTCATCTGTCTTTACCCCACTCAACCCCGCCCTGGCTTTGGAATTTCTCTACATTCTGTATTTTGTCTCCAGCCTGTTAACTATAGCTTCACTGCTGAGCCATCTGTTCTAGACCATGTTCCTGCCTCTGCCCACCACACGCTGTTCCCTGGAGCTGGACCTGATCAGTCAGAAGAAGCGTCTGAAAAGGAGCATCTCAGTTTCGGCACAGTCGACCTTAACACAATGACTTCGGGAAGTGTACCAGCTTGGGAACCAGGACTTCGGGGTTCCCCTGCTTCTGTCATTGGCAGCTGCACAGCCTTATCTGAGACTTTCCCTCTCTGGGTGCGCATCTATAAAATGCCAGGATTGGACGCAGTGACTGCTGTTGTGATTCTGAGATGGGGAGCTGGGGAGCGGGGCTGGGAGAAGAATCAGTCGGGTGAACTCCTGGCTGGCTGAGCCCTGCAGAAGTGGTCCTGGGCTCCTCCTTCCTTCAAGCCTTGGCCAAGTTCTCTCTGCTAATGCCTCCATTCTGTCCTCTTGCTGGGACAGATGCTTGTTGACTGCCTGTTGACAGGATCACGGGAAGCAGTTCTCAGAGAAGAGACAAGAGGAGCAAAACCCCAGGTCCTAGTGGAGCAGCCTACAAAGGTGGCCATATGCACTTGGCCTTGGCCTGGGCCCTCTTGCAGCCACTGAATGGGGACCCCTGACATTGACTTCCTCAGATCTCTTGAATTCCAATCTCCCTCTTCCCATCTGTGCATTCCAGCAATGGATCTCATTGGTTCACCTGCTCCCACCCTGAAGTCCTCTGAGAATTAAATTCTGTTTCAATAATATACTGGGAAGCTGACATTCACATATACACATTTTATTTTTCATAAAATAAAGGATAATGTACCCACCCATACCCTGTAAGTTTCATAGCCTAGAAGTCAGTTTCATAGTCTAGAAGTCTTCCTAGTAGTCAGATTTTCTGTCTCCCAGAGGGAGAACTCCCGCACCCCAAGATCCGGGGGGCCTGGTGTTTGAGGAGCTGCATCTTCTTACAAGCCCAGGGGGAAAAGCATGTATTTTAGGATAGAAGTTGTTCATTTGTTTTCCTTTGTGAGACTTTGATAGAATCCAGTATAAAGGCTATCTGGCTTAGCTCAGAATGCAAGAAAAGGTATTATTCTTTGGCATTTGGGCATTTCACAGAGGACATGGGCACTCCCCAATCTGAACAGGCTTGACAAAGGGCACAGACCCAAGAGAGGCCCTTGTGGAGGCCCAGCGCAGGATGGTTCAGGATGCACAGACAGGTTCCCTGGGGCTGTGGGCCACAAGGTGGGGAAGCCACCTTAGTCCTGCTGGAGCAAATTTGGGAAGAGTCGTGGGAGAAAGTTTCTCTGCTCTGGGGTCTGGGCCACTGCCTACCATGTCCCATCGCTCCGGTTCTGCCCCGTGTTCCCTCCTTCCTGTTGTCCCCAGCCCCTCATCAGTGCTCCCACTCCTGAACACCACGGCCAATCATCCTGGGGTTTCTCCCATCTGTGAAAGAACAGGTCTCTCGACTACCCAGAGGTAGACTTCCAGGATGGCACCTGCTTAACTTTCCTACAATCCAGGGTCACTGAGGAAATGAGCCAGGTGGGGAGAGTGGAGCCTCACTTGTGGCGAGAGACCCCGGGATCTAGCCTATCTGAGACAAGGGCAGATCAGCAACCATCTGCAACCAGAAGCAGGACAGGTGTTCTATCCACTGCCCCCAGATGCTGCCTCCCAGGTTCCTGGAGCCACCTTGAGTCCCAGCTCAGCCCACCACCTGGACACTGAGCATTCAACCAGGGCAGTGCAGTACATGGGGGCTCCTCGGAATTCCTGGCATCACCCTTGCCCAACCTGTCGCTTTTTTCATCCCCACCTCACATCTCTCCTGTCCTTCAACATCTCCTGGAGCCGTTACTCTTCCTGGAGAAGGGGTTCTCGGTCCCCTTCCAGCACCCTCTCATCCTCCTCCTTCTCCATGCAGCCCACGGTGGCAGCCAACCCAGCGCCTACGCCACCCCCAACCACGGCAGCCCCTGTGGCCCCCACAGCAGCTCCAGCGGCCACCATCCCGGCCTCTGCAGCCAGTGCAGCTGCCGCCATGCCAGCACCCACCACGCCACCTGCCAGACCCATGAGCCCAGCCCCCACAGCACCCCCCACAGCAGCCAGGTGGCCACAGAAGCGCATCGTGTAGGAGTCCATGAAGGCCTTGGCCGTAGCCTGCAGCTCGGCTTCCAGCGCCTCCAAGGTCTGATCTCTCCCCTTGCAGAGTAAGGCCACACTATGGCGGGCCAGGATGGCATCTTTCTGGGTGGAGAGGAGGTTCCGCATGGTGTCTGGCAGGACCCGCAGCGCAGAGAATATGCGCTTGGTAGCTATGTCCTGTGACAGGGAGGGGAAAGGAAGGTGCCCTGACCAGGAGCCCGAGGCATCCTCTCTCTGGCCTGGACCTGGCCCGGCCTGCACCTGCCTCCCGCACAGGCCCTGGGGCTCACCTGCTGCCTCACGTACTCCTCAAACTCCCTCTTGGCAGCTTCCACCTTCCTCAGGTCGTGCAGCTGAGCAGCCATCTGTCCACGGGAAAACCCAGGCTGCCTCTTCCTTCCTCCTCAGCCAGGGGCGCCGCTTGTTTCCTCATCTCCACTCCCAGGGCACACGGACCCCCACCCCAGAGGCCTCGGCACATCCCCCACCTCCCTTCCTCCCTGCCTCCCTGCCAGAATGCTGGATCTCCCAAGGGTTCATACCTCGTCCGGAGAGGTGAAGCCAGGCCCTGTCCTCCCCATCCAGCCTGAGAGGTTCTGCGGAGATACCATCGCTGGGGTCAGGGAGAGAGCAGGGGCCCAGCCGAGTCGCCTGGGTCTCAGGGGCTTTTCACACCTTGATCTCCTGAGCTAGCTGCTGCCCTGTGAGCAGGCGTCTGTCCCCCCTGGCCACGGTGCGCCCCTCGTTCCAGTATCCCTGGCAGCGGCTCTTAGCATGCTGGGGAGCTGCGCTCAGCACATCTGAGACGTAGGCCCCCAGAAGGTGGCGGAAGTCATCATCTGTGTCTGAGGGAGAGATTTGCATGCTGAGAGACCGCGGGCTTTGGGAGAAGAAGGGGTGTCAGAGGCCAGGTGGGTGCTTGGAGGGGCTCAGTCGCCAGAGGAGGGGAGGTGGGAGCAGGGCAAGGGAGGTCCAGCCCTCGGGGCACTTACCACCAGGGCTTGTGTGGCCTTGGTTCACCCACCGCCTCCCTGGGGCAGGCAAAAGGCAGCAGCGGGCTCGCTTCCCTTGCAGCAGCTCCTGCACCTTGGGGTATCTGCCAGACAGTCTCTGCGAGGCAGCACGAGGAGCACTCTGAGCTAGGAGGTCCAGCCTCTCATTCTTGGCTCCCTGCCAGGACCCCTCCCAGTCTTCCCCACTTTCTGCCCTGTCCATGGTCCCTGCACTCCCTCCCCTTGCACCACTCACCTGGAAGATGTCACCTATGTGCCCCTGCCCTGCCTTGTTGGGGTGGGATGAGTCACGAACTAAGAGGTCCAGATGCTGGAAGAGAAGGGGTCCGGACACCAGCAACCAGGGGTGGTGGGGCCTGGGGCCGATGGATCCAGAGATGGGTGTCTCACCTGGATTGGCACCATCCCATAATGCTTGCCCATCACCTCGGCCACGTGGACAAACATCTGGGTGGGGCACAGAAAGCTTCAGGGCTGGGCCACTTCGAGGACTATGGTGTACCCCAAGCCTGTCTCCCCACCTCCGTGCCCCTGCTGTAGAAGCCAAGCTTCCCCCTTTGCAGCCTGGGGTTCTCCCGCCTCTCCCCAAACCAGGCATCTCATGCTTTACCCTCCACTCTCCCCCTTCAACTCTGTTCAAGTGTCATAAACCCTAGGCCAGACCAGGAGGGCACCTAGTTCCTTCTGGTCCAGGCCCTGGCCTTGGGGGCAGGGCAGGGGTGGGGGATCCCCCCAACATCAGAGGTCTCTGTACCTCCAGATAGTCCAGGTCTGTATCCTTCAGCTCCTGGGAGGTGCTGAGGATCTGGAATGTAAGAGGGATTACAAAGGCCAGGTGACTTCGCCCGGGAAGGCCCTGGTGAGTAGGGAGCTTGCAGGCAGCCTGTGGGCCTCACAGCACAGGAGAGGCCAGTATGGGGCCTCGAAAGCTTCAGGGCTGGGCTGGCCTCGAGGCCGGAGGCAGGCCTAGAGGGTTCTGCAATCCATTAGGCCTTCAGCTGCCCTGGGGACCATCAGCCCACCTTTAGGAATAACTCACGTTCCCACTTTCACCAAGTAGGATCACCTTCCCCCTTCTGGGGCAGCCCCAGAACCTATGAGGACCCCAGACACCAAAGCCTGCGAGATGCTCTGGCCTTGAGGAAGCTGGGCTGGAGAAGGGTGTGTGGGGTGGGGATGCCAACATCAGTGCCCCCCATCACCTGGTAGGAGCTCAGCATCGTGGTGAGAGCACAGAGCTTGATCCTTGTTTCCCTGCTCAGCTCAGGGCTCATGGCATCCCCTGTGTCCACCAGGAACACCGCCACCTACGCAGCAGGTAGGGGAAGAAGCGTGGGGCCAGCACTACCTTGTTCTACCACATTCTTCCCAATCGTGCCCCATCCCACCCCCATCTTCCATCCTCACCCCAGAGATGCCCTTCTTGATTCCCCTTCCCATCCCTGACCTCCTTCTGCCACTTCCCCCTCACCTTCTTCCCTTCTTTCCCCAGCAGGAAGGGGTGGCTCCACATCCATATGCCCCTGGCGAGGCCATTGGCACCCCACCTGCAGCCCTGCAGGGACGCCTCTCCTCCTCTCGGCCAGCTGCCCTCACCAGACTCCTGCAGGGGAGAGAAGGGAGAGCATCAGTTGGTCGGTTCCTTGTCCCCACAGACCGGAATACCAGACCCAGTTTCTCCAAGGCAGGGGCCCCCATCCTTTCCCCACTCCCCGCTCCTCCCCTGCCCCGCCCTCACCAGGCCCGGCAAGCCCTGAAGCAAGTGGTTGAGGAGGAAGGACTTCCCTGAGTGCTGCTCCCCCAGGACAGCGAGCAGGCAGACCGGGGTGTCCCTGGCCAGGGGGTGCTTCAGGCAGCGGTTGATGGCCCCCATCCTAAGGATGAGGCCCCCAGAGGCATTGACACGAACCAGCAACAGCGGCTCCGCCCTCACAGGACAGGTCTCCTGGTCCGGGAGAAGAAAGGGGCCCCTGAGCATCCAGGACCAGCCCCTGACCCCGGAGTGTGTCCAGCCTGGAGCTCTGGGTCCTGTCCTGATGTTCTAGAATAGGGCCAAAGCCACCCCCTCCTCTCGGGTCTGACTGATGAGGCCCAGTCCCCAGACCTGCAGCGCAGGGGGCAAAGGCCGCTGCGGCAGGAGCTTCATCTTCTCGCCCAGGCTCCGGAGGCCCCTCTTCTGCTTGCATATCTTCCGGCACTCAGGGCAGCAGGGCGGCTCGCAGCCCGGGACACGGTGTGTGCTGAAGCACCGTGTGCAGAAGTCGTGGCCACAGTCCAGCGAGATGGGTTCGCGCAACCTCTCCAGGCAGATGGAGCAGGTGGGGAGCTCCCGGGGCGCCATGGGCCGGGGCCCCAGGCCCAGCTCCAACTTGGGGAAAGGCGTATGGGACCTGTGGGGCAAAACAGGCCATTGAAAAGCGGGATGTCTATTGGGGACACAGTTGCCGGCCAGGGTTGTGGTGGAAGACTGATGGCTTGGGGGTGGAGGTCCCTTTGTGCCACCCCAATTTTCCTCAGTGCCTCCATGGACAGGCGGAGCTGCTCCCAGAGAGGCCAAGCTCTGCCCATGCCTCACTGACATGCATCCTAGAGCAGTGGTGGGCAGCAGAGCAGTGATGAGAGAGTCCGAGAGGGAAAGTCTGGGTAGAAGGGACTCCACCACATCCCAGCCATGCAAATGTGAGCAAGTTCTTCCCCTTTCTGGGCCCCAATTTCCTAACTGTCCCAGCGGAGAGGACAGCAGCACCCCTCATGAGGCCGCTGGGGTGACCATCCGAGAGGAGGCGTGGACAGCTCTCTGCATGGTGCCTGGTGCAAGCGCTTGGGAAGAGCCTCTCCCAGCCTTCTGCAGCGGGGCTCCCTCCAGGAGGTGTTGATTTCAGCCGGGCCCCCAGGTATGATTCCCTCCACAACCCCATGCTGCAGGGACAGTGAGGAGAAGGCAGCAGCCTGTGCTGCAGTTGGGCAGATGGCTCTGGATCTTAGAAGATTCCTTCCGCTCTCTGCTCTGAGCTGGCATCTGCCTCCCTGCAGCACCCACCTGCTTCTTCCTGTCCCTCCCTCCACAGCCTGGCAGATCTAGCCTCAGGCAGACAGCCCTCCCGGCTGGGCTGCCAGTTCTGTGTTCTGGGACCGGCCATTTCAACTGACCTGCCTGGCCCCACTGCACCCATCCCAGCCTGGCAGGCCCCGCTACTTACCAACTGTTGCCGCTGTTTCCCATGAAGCTCTGTTTTCTCTCCTTGGAGAAAAAAAAAAATTTAGAACAGAATCCAGACTTCTATCTTCATGCTGGGTTTCCAGGGACCCCTCATCCTCCCCCTACCAGCCCATCCCCCACCCAAAGGGGGCCCTTCCCACCCCACTCTCCTTCCTGATCTTAGGACTGATGACTTGCCCGTTTGCCAAGCCGGTGACAAAAGGAAGTGACTGATAAGGCGGGCCTCGGCATGGGAGGCTGGGATGGGGAGAGGGTCCGGATGCAGAGGGGGAGGCCCCGAGACCTTCAACCAGCGGTAAGGATGCCTTTTCTCCCGGAAAGGCTAGCGGGCGCAGCAGGCAGAAGGTGAGGTCGGGGGATGGTCTCCCTGAGGAGCTGACTCCCGGTCAGAGCTGGAAAAGAAATGTGACAGTCGGGAAAGAGGAGGCTGCTGCTGGACTCACCCCAGGGGGAGGAGACAGGGCTGCGGGTAGCAGAGCTCGGAGGAGGGAGGGATGGAGCCCGACTCAGAATCCCTGGCAGAGGCTGGGATGCAGGCAAGCCTGCCGAGGTGGTGAGTCGCCATGGAGACAGAAGGGAAAGATAAGGACAGGGAGGGGGAGGGGGACAGAGAGGGAGAAGACGTGCGGTGCACCCCCAAACATGGAGGCACCCTCCAGCGGAACCACAGGCCAGCACTACCTCTACTGGGCCAGCTGAGGTCTCCCCAGGGCCACAGGGCAGGGTGAGCAAAGAGAAGAGGTATGGGAAACAGGAGCAGGTACAACCAGAGCTGACCCAGAGACAGGGAGGCTATTCGTCCATTCATTCATTAAACAGTTACTGAGTACCTACTGTGTACAGAGCCCCCGAATACCACGCTACTTCACGTGGCCCTGCACATCCCCTACCCTCCTCAGGGTTATGTCATTGATGCCCAACCCAGCTGCAGCCTTCTTCAGCACCCATGGGCCCTGCATGTCCTCTGGTGTATTTCCCTCCCAATGGCTTTCACCCTGCCTCAAACATGAGCAGGGTGAAAACTATTAAAACTATGAGCCACCTCCGGACCTTCTAATGGCCTCTTGACTGGGCTTCTTGCCTCCCTTCCACTCCCTAGTGCACAGCCAGCATAGGCTCCCCCAGCACAGATGACCTCACCCTGCTCAAACACATTCTGTAGCTCTCTACTACCATCAGATCAAAATCCAAACTCTCCGGCCTGGGGTCTGGGCTGAACCTTCCTTCCAGCCTTCTCTCTTGCCCCACTCTTCCCTGCCTCCGCCCCTGGGCTCAGCGTTCCCTCTGCCTGCTGAGCTGCTCCTTCTCATCCCTCCTGGGACACCCTCCCAGGCCCAGTGCAGGTGCTGCGGCCTCCCTAGAGCCTCCTTGCCTCACCCCTCCCAACTGGGACATCTGATGTGTGATAGGCTTGGTGCAGCCCAGGCTTCAGAGCCAGGCAGATCTGGGTTCAATTCCCAGCTGGGGGGCTCTGGGACTCCACTGCATCTCTCTGTACTCTGAGGAGCCACCATGACCTACATAAAGCCACTAGTCGAGGCAGGGGAGTCATTCGTACATCCTAGGAGCTAGGATGCAGAAGGGCTGGGGTGAGGTGGGATTCACAACCTAGGGAAGTTCAGCGGAGACCGCCTCCAGCAGGTGGAGACACTGCTGAAGCTGGGGCTGCATCTTGTTCATTCTGGGGTCTGGAGGGCCTGAGATTGTAGGGCTGAATCAACCAGATTCAGAGAAGCAATGCCATAGACTGTGCCTCCTCCTGCCCCAGGTGGGACAAGCCCCTGTGTGTGGCAGCAAAGCCTCACACTCAGAGGATGAGGAAGCAAGCCTGAGCCGTGCCACAGCTCTGCCTTCAGGGTAAAAGGGAGGGTTTTCTCAGGCCCTGCAGCATTTCATCCTCGCAGGAGAGTGAGCGTGGGCGCTGGACTCAGATTCAAGCTCTAAACCTGCTTCTGTCCCAGCGTGAAATGCTAGTGAGTCACTGCCCTCTCTGAGCTTCCATTTGCTCATCACCAAGCAAAGATGTGAGGAAGCAGATGGGCCAATCAGTCTTCACTTAACGATACTTACTGAGCACCAGGCACTGTGTCTCACACTGGGGTACAGCTGGAAACAAGAGAGACAAAGCCCCATCTTCCCCAAGATCCCAACCAGACAAAGAAAAGTCATTGCTATGATCTGGGTGAGAACCCAGATATGGGGAGGGTGAGGAGGGGTGTCAGGCTGTCCTGATAAGCAAGGAGGTAGGGAAAGGCTGTCCAGGCAGGGCAAACCACACGTACAGGGCCCACAGGGGAGGGGACACAGCACCCATTCTGAGGAATGAAGGAGGTCCAGCTGGCCTGGCAGGAATATTCGATGCTAAGATGGTTGTGCTGAGGTGAAGGGCAGAGCAGACCTGGGTCATGCAGGCCCTCAGGGGCCAAAGGAAGGGATGGGGACTTAATCAGTCAGTGTCCCAGTAGGGATCCCACAGGACAAATGTGTATGGTAGAAGCCTCACTCTTAGGGCTGGCTATATAATTTTTTATTTTTTATTTTTTTTGAGACAGGGTCTTACTCTGTCACCCAGGCTGGAGTGCAGTGGTGCGATCTCAGCTCACTGCAGCCTCTGCCTTCTGGGTTCAAGCAATTCTTCAGACTCAGCATTTCCAGTAGCTGGGACCACAGGTGCACGCCACCACACCCGGATACATTTTGTATTGTTTTGTTTTGTTTTAAGACAGAGTTTCACTCTTGTTGCCCAGGCTGGAGTGCAATGGTGTGATCTAGGCTCACCACAACCTCTGCCTCCCAGATTCAAGCAATTCTCCTGCCTCAGCCTCCCACGTAGCTGGGATTACAGGCATGCACCACTACGTCTGGCTAATTTTGTATTTTTAGTAGAGACGGGGTTTCTCCATGTTGGTCAGACTGGTCTTGAACTCGTGACCTCAGCTGATCTACCCGCCTCAGCCTCTCAAAGTTCTGGGATTACAGGCATGAGCCACTGCGTCCCGCCACTTTTTGTATTTTTTTGTAGAGACAGGGTTTCATTATGTTGCCCAGGCTACTCTTAAACTCCTGAGCTCAAAGCTCCACCTACCTCAGCCTCCCAAAGTCCTGGGATTACAGGCGTAAGCCACGGTGCCTGGCCAGACTAGCTATACGATTTGTGGGTTGGAGAAAAATGTAGCTGCGAAGCCCCCAGGGGCAAGAAGGTCCATTGCCTCTCCTCACAGCACAATGCCTCTATCCATGGCCAACAGGTGGCCCCTCCAGATTGCCACAGTTGTTTTAGGACATGCTCAATACCTGGATTGGGGGTCGGGGAGAAGCCTATACTGAGTTTCAGCCCGGGGAGGGGAGAGTCACCACTTTGTTACACCCTAAGATGCCAGGGACCAATCCAGCAGTCCCCAGTCCTCTTTGAGCCCACATTCAGGTCTCCAGATGGAGGGGAGTAGCCATGGTGGGGCAGAGGTGGAGGCACCGGGAACCTGGGAGTGGGCAGCTGAGAGCCTGTGCTGGGGAGGCAGTGGGACATGGGACGCACACTAACTAGATTCCAAGTTCTCAGTGAAGGTGCCATTTTCCCATCAGACTTCACTCACAAAGCACAAATTCAATGCTAAAATTATTGTTTCAAGATGGTAGCCAGAGCACTGAAGCCCAAGCACAGGGCCCTTCTGAGCTCTGGCCTTGAGTGGCTGCACTGGATGCACACCTGTGAAGCTAGCCCCGGTCACTCTGGCTGCTGTGTGAACAACAGAGCAGAGGGGCAAGCAGGGAGGCCAGGGGGCTGTTGGGGAAGTCAAGGCTAGAAGTGGAATAGAGATCCACTTGGGATCATACCTGGGCACCTGAAAGCGGGCGCTCCCCGAGGCATGGCACAGGCCGACCAGGCAGATAGGAAATGTGCTCCTGGATAAAGGCTGGGCCCTGCCCCTTTGCAGCCAGGGGCCTCTTATGCGATCTAGGGCTCTAAGGGGAACCCCTAGCCCAGGGAGGCCAGCTGTGGTGGTCCTGGGCCCATGTCTATGGGCAGCCCCACTTTATCCATTATGATCCATGAGTCTCTGAGTCTACAGTCTATGAGAATGTTTGAAACCTAATGGAAAAATGAGGGTCTCCAAACCACAAAAAAAATTTCAAAACGAAAAGTAACACCCACTTAGTTTAATCTCCCAGTACCCCTCGAATGATGTTAGCTGGTAAACTCAGCTCAAGTTATCATCTGTAAAGTCAGATTCAAATCACAAGTGCACTGATTCAACAAATATTTACTGAGCACTACTAAGTGCTGAGCACAGTGCTAGCTTCTGAGAAGTCAAGGTGACCAGAATAGAGAAAGTAATGGCAGTAAAGTGTTGAGACACTGGCCGAGCATGGTGGCTCACACCTGTAATCTCAGCACTTTGGGAGGCCGAGGTGGGCCGATTGCTTGATCTCAGCCTGGGCAACATGGTGAAACCCTGTCTCTGCACACACACACACACACACACACACACACACACACACAGCCAGGCATGGTGGTGCACAGCTGTGGTCCCAGCTACTCAGGAGGCTGAAATGGGAGGATCACTTGAGCCCAGGAGGTGGAGGTTGCAGTGAGCTGAGATTGCGCCACTGTACCCAGTCTGGGTGACAGAGTGAGATCCTATCTCAAAAAAGAAAAAGCATTCAGACATCAAAATAAATAATTTGTCTTGGCCGGGCTCGGTGGCTCACGCCTGTAATCCCAACACTTTGGGAGGCCGAGGCGGGCAGATCACAAGGTCAAGAGATTGAGACCATCCTGGCCAACATGGTGAAACCCCATCTCTACTAAAATACAAAAATTAGCCGGGTGTGATGCACAAGCCTGTGATCCCAGCTACTAGGGGGGCTGAGGCAGGAGAATCGCTTGAACCCGGGAGGCGGGGGTTGCAGTGAGCCAAGGTTGTGCCATTGCACTCCAGCCTGGGCAACAAGAGCAAAAACTCGTGTCTCAAAAATAATAATAATAGTAATTTGTCTTATCAAAAGATTATCCTTTGAAAAATATTCATGGCAAAAAATTTCAATTCAACCTGGGCTGTGGGTACCACGTTTTAATGCGTTTGCTCTGATTAGAGAGAGTCCTCTTGAAGGTCAAAGGTCCCAGGGCCTGCAAAGTTCTTGAACCTGGCAGCTAAGGCCCTCACAAGAGGATGACTACCCCAAGTAGACCCAGCGAATCTGAAAAGGAAGGGAAGAAACTCCACCCTGCCTAGTTCCTTGCTTTCTAACTATGGTGAGTCTGCCACACAGGTTTGCCATGGTGGCCCTAACTGGCCTCTGACCTTCCCCAGGGACTCAACGGGATAGGAGGGGCCACACTGAGCCAAGCCTGGTCCTGCAAGGTGGACAGACTCTCAGGATGCTGTTGGGGACTGAGTGGTCACTTGAGTGAAACTGGACCCCACGAAGAGGGTTGGGGTGGGAGGGGAGGTCCTGGGTTTCAGGGGTGGAGCTTGAGCTATGGGAGGGAGCGAATTGCAGGCCTGAAGGACAGACTTATTTGTCATTTCATCTGTTGTCCATTCATTCGCCAACAAATATTGGTTAGTGTGAGGTGCTTATACCCGGCAAAGAAATGCCAGGAATATGGTCGTCACTCACTCAGACAGAATCACTACCTTGGAGACCTTGCACAGACTCAGAGGAGTATGGACCTGGGAGTCTCAAGGCCTGCCAGCTGGTCCTACACCATCAACTTGCTGGGTGGTCTCAGGGTGGTTGGGACCTCAGTCCCTGTCCACTGGCTAACCATTTGGTGTCCAAGGTTCCTGCCCTGGACAGCAATGACTGTGTGTGGCATTTGGATTTGGATAGGGCCCAAAAGGGCCAGCAGGAGCCCCTGTGTACCCCACTGGCCCACAGCTCAGCAGCTGGCAGGACCGGGCCCCTTCCTGGCAGGGGGAGCTGCTGTGATGCAGGCCTCATGCAGGATTTCTTCCTCCTGCCCCATAGCAGGCAGCTCCATCCCGTCCACCCTGTCAGACCTCTGCCCAAATCCAGCCCGCGGTCTCCAGATCCTAAAGCTAAAAGCTCCCAGCACCTGCTCTCCCACTGCCTCTTCCATCCCTGTGAACCAGGCTCCTGGTGGCTCAGCTCAGGCTGCTGACCTCCTGACTTCCTGACCTCTGGCTCTAGCTTCCAGGCTGGGAGGTAGGGAGGAGGTGGACTCATTTTTGGAATGACCAGCCTCAGGAGTCAAAAATACAGTTCTCTAGACTAGGACCCTGTTTGGGAAGGTTTCTGGGTCCCTTGATGTGGGCAAGAGCCAGCTTCACACACGAACACACATGAACACACACATGCATGCACACACCTGGTCAACCCTCCCCCAACATACCCATCCATGTAAACCCTCACACATACCATACACATATGGTCAAAACACTCCATCTATCCCACACTCTGTGCTCACACACTGTGCCATGTGCACATCCGTGACTCCTCCTTGTCTGATACAGACCCACAGTGCTCGCATGCACACACACACACACACAGTTACACCCTCACAACCGCATTTGCACATCCACATCCTTTCACATGCTCACTCCTTCACACTCACACAAATACTTGTGCACTTCCAGGCCTCATGCTCTTGCACATTTATACACGGGCTCAATCTTACTGCCTTACACACACAGACACACACCATACATCCTTACCCAACTGGTGCTGTTCCAAGCACTTTATGTGAGAAACTCACCCCAAGTAACTCAGCCTATGAGGGAGGTACTATATCACTCCCATTGTATAGATGAGGGAACTGAGGCACAGAGAGGTTAAGTCACTTGTCTAACGCCACACAGCTATTAACGGCAGAGCTGGAGTCCAAACCCAAGCCATCAGGCTCCCCATTCCAAGCTCTTAGCCACTACATTCTATGATCTCTCTGGTGACAGAAATAAAGTTAGTTATTACAGTAAGGCTGGGGAAGAGTTTGTAGTTTTGCTGTGTCTCAGTTTGCAGTCTCTTGCCTCAGAGGGGGACAAAAATCAGTCCAGCCTATCTATGTAGAATATTAGAAACAGGCAACTGAGTTCTGACTGGTTCTGACCCCAGCTTGCTGTGTGACCTTGGGCAAGTCCCTGATCTTCTCTGGGTCTGTTCCCTGATGTGTAAATGTGGGGAAGGAGTAATGAGCTCAGAAGTCCGTTGGGTGGAACATCCCCAGTCCTCTCCCACTTCTTAGCTGGGAGCTGGCCTTCATGAAGCCTGGCACTATGGGCGCTGCCCTGGTAAGCACTGAGTCTTAGCCCATTTCTTCTGCAATAACACAATGCCACAAACTGGTTAATTCATAACGAGCATAAATGTATTTGGCTCATGGTTCTGGAGGCTGAGAAGTCTAAAATCAAAGGGCTGCATCTGATGAGGGTCTTCCTGCTGTGTCATCACATGGCAGAAGCCATCACAGGGACAAGAGAGAGAGGAAAGGGGACCAAACTCATCCTTTTATAAAGGAACCCACTCCTGAGGTAACAGCATTAATCCATTCCTGAGGTGACCTTTAATCACCTCTTAAAGGTCCCATCTCTCAAACCATTGCACTGGGAATTAAGTTTCCAACACTTGAACTTTGGGGGACACCGTTACCATCTTGTTCATCTTCTACCCACTCACCCATCCATTCATTCATTCGTTCTCCACTCTTCCAAGCATCTATCCATGCATGCACTGATTATCTACCTATTAATCCATCAAGATAAATTCATTATCTACCTATTTATCCATCCACTCACTCAATCACCCATGCATTCATTATCCATCCATTAATCCATCCATGTATCCACCATTCTTTTTTTTTTTTTTTTTTTAGACAGAGTCTTGCTCTGTCACCCAGACTGGAGTGGTGCAGTGGCACAATCTCGGCTCACTGCAACCTCCATCTCCTGGGTTCAAGCGATTCTCCTGCCTCGGCCTCCCAAGTACCTGGGATTACAGGTGTGTGGCACCATGCCCAGCTAATTGTTTTGTATTTTTAGTAGAGATGGGTTTTCACCGTATTGGCCAGGCTGGTCTTGAACTTCTGACCTCAAGTGATCCACCCACCTCGATCTCCCAAAGTGCTGGGATTACAGGCATGAGCCACCACCCCTGACCTCATTTCTTATATTCTTTCATCCATCCATTCTCCAACTACCAATCTACACATGCACACATGCATGATTTCCTCCGTCCGTCCACCCAACCACACAGGCACACATCTTTTCATCCATCACTCCACCATCTATCTACCCATCCACCATCTATTCTTACACTTATCCATCCATGCATGGGCAGGGTTCATCAATCTGTCCATGTTATTTATTGAGCAATACACCAGACATCATACTAGGCTCTGGGAGTAGAGTGATGAGCCCTCAGGGTGCTTCCAGTCTACTGGGGAGACAGAAAGATCAATAAGCAAGTACTGGGTGATAAGTTCTCTGATTAGGTAGAGTGAGGCGAGACACATGAGAAACAAGCAAAGGCACCTTGCTCAGACCTGGGCACAGGGACGGCTTCCCACACAAGCTGCATCTGAAGGATGAATATGAGGTGGCCAGGCAGAGGAATGGGGACAAGCAAACAACATTTCCAGCAGAAAGACCGGCCCATGCAACAACCCAGAGCTTCAGGATAAACAGCTTCCCTGGAGTGTAGCATATGAAGCAAGGAGAGGTAAGGATAACAGAGGCCGGTCACAGAGGGGTGTGTAAGCTCTTCCACCCTTTGGTGTCACCCCTTAGTCCATGCCCATACACTGCTTCCTTGCAGGACACCTGCTGTCCTGTTAAACCAATGGCCTCTGGGTGCTGCTGGCTGTGGTGAGCTGGTGCCCATGCCACCATGGCTGCCTTCCTGTCCTGGGTCCTGACCCTGGCCCTAAGGTGTACAAGCATCTGCTCTCTGTGGCTACCCTCCTCCTGTCCCCCAGGCCCAGTGGCCCTCCTTGCTCTCACCCTGGCCCTCACCGAGGCTATGTCTGTGCCAGGTCCCACTGTGTGAGCATCAGGGGCCAAGCCTTCCCATCAGCAGCTGGACGGAAGTCAGAGCTCCCAGCTTTACTTTTGAAGCCCCCCACCATCAATCTGGTACTAGGCATCCTGAAACAATGAATAACTGCACAATTACCCAGCATTTGCTTAGCAATTTAGGGTTCACGATGTGTTATCATGTGCCCTGCTACCTCAACTGACTCTCATAATACAGTGACTATTAGCCCTGCTTTATGAATGAGGAAACTGAAGCTTAGAGAGCTAAGGAAACCTTCCAGTGACAGCCCTGGAAGAAATAAAATGCCCTGACTCCCAATCCTGGTCTGTCCCCTCCTTTCTGGCCTGCTGTGTGCTGTAGTCTCCCAACATCCACACCTCCACACCTTTCCCCCAGCCACTCTCTTTGCCTGGAATGCCCTTGCCAGTCTCTGCCTGCCCACATGAAACCCATCACCCAGGCCCAGGTTGCTCAGAGTTTCTACAGGGAACCTTTCCCCATCCTTCTCTCTCCTCCCCTTTGCTCTTCAAACTCATGAAATGCCCTCTATGTACCAAGCAGGTATCAAGAGTGGTGCTGAATGCAGAGGCTACAACAAATAAGATGTAGTCTGTTAAATAAGATTTATAGGAGATTATTGGTCTGGATTGAGCTCCTGGATAAGCTCCAAGAGACCAAACAAAAATGGATTCACTCATGCTGAAGTTCCATGCCACCAAGCCAAAACTAAATTGTTTATCCGATCTTCCAAGAAATCAGGACACAGAGAGATAACAGCCAAATCCCCAAACAGGCCAGTTTCAGCCAGCATGATAGGACGTCTCCTCTGCTTTAACCTTTACAAGGAAAGTAACTTTGAAATCAGTCCGCTTTTTGTTCTGTCTGCTTACTTCAGCCCTTTCTGCCTATAAAGCCAATCTCTTCTGTTCAACTCATCAAACAATCACTCCGTTTTATAAGAATGAGGTGTTGCCCAATTCTAGAATTTCAAATAAAAGCCAATTATATCTCTAAACTAAATTTATTGTCATTTTGTCTTTTGGCAGGTCCCCGCCCCAAGGAGCTCAAAGACTCTGTGCAAACAAGGAAGCAGGCAGCTGCCTCTCAGCATGGCCCCTGCTGGTAAAGGAGCTGCCCAGGGAAAGGTGGGAACCCAGAGGGAGCCCCTCACTCGGACTTTGGGAGTCAGCAAGGCTCTATCTTGCAGGATGAGGGAGGTAGCAGGGTAAAAGGTGTTGGGGGCTGGGATTCCATACACAGGGGAGAGCACGTGCAAAGGCCTGGCAGCAAGTTGGCAGGACAGGTTCAGTGTGGGTGCAGCCAGAGCACAGGGTGAGGGTTGGCAAGAAGGAAGGGTAGAGGCAGGGTGACAGGACCAAGGTCAGGACGCAGGGAACAGATGATGGAGAGCCATGCGGCAGATTTTTGGATTTTAGCTGCATGTCAGTGAAGCCATAAACTATTTTAAGCAGGGATACATGTGAACAGATCTGTGTTCTTGAACCTGAGTGTCCACCAGGACAGACTGGAGGAGACACTTTGCTACTTTCAACAGCCACTGTGCATTAAGCTGCCTTTGAGTACTGACCACATCCTGGAACGAGGCCTCCATGACAGACGTCTACAGCATTGCTAACGTTTGCTATAATAAATAGCACTGTAGCACATAGTACTATTCTTACCCCACTTCCACTTGGGTAAGTATAATTTAAGGATATCTTCACCAACATAGAGCAAAATCATACATATTGATCTTTGCCGATTTTGGCTACAAATGTTAAAGGATGATTTTTATCTTTTATTCAGAGAGTTTTTGGGTTCTCTATCTGCCATGTCGAAAACAACTTTATTGATTAATTGATTGATTGATTGATGAGTCTCACTCTGTTGCCAGGCTAGAGTGCAGTGGCGCAATCTCGGGTCACTGCAACCTCCAACTCCCGGGTTCAAGCGATTCTCCTGCCTCAGCCTCCTGAGTAGCTGGGATTACAGGTACCCACCATCATGCCCAGCTAATTTTTTTGTATTTTTAGTAGAGACGGGGTTTCACCATGTTAGCCAGGCTGGTCTTGAACTCCTGACCTCAGGTGATCCACCAACCTTGGCCTCCCAAAGTGCTGGGATTACAGGCGTGAGCCACTGTGCCTGGCGTTGTAGGAGAATTTTCAGATGCTCATCGAGTAGTAGGCACAGGAGAGAAATCTGAGAGTAGAGAGAGAAGCTGAGGGTGAAGAAGGGGTGGCAAGAAGTACCTGGAGACTGGAGCCTCATCTTGCTAACCCTCACAACCCTTGAGGTGGGGATAAGCCCCACTCCTTCTACCACCCTCCCTGCAATTTTACAGAGGAGAAAACAGACTTGAGTAAGTTAAATTACTTCCCCAAACCTCATATCAATATCTGATTTGAAGCTTCAACAGTGAAAAAGGTCAGGCCTGGGGTAGCCTAACAAATATTTGCTGAATTTATTGACAAAAGTGGGAAAGACAAAATTCAAATATGGGCTGCCTACCTCCAGAGCTATGAAGCATGGGGCACAAGGGATGGGGTGGGGGTGGGGGTGGGAGGGTGAGGACAGGAAGGTGGGCTGCAGAGGCAGGGTCGAAGCAGGACATACATGTTGGGAGGCACTAGCTGATGGGGACAACAGGGGAGAAGGAAGTGACAAGAGTCAAGTTAGAAGACACCTTGAGCACCTTTCTGGATGTCCACGCTGGCTAGCAGTCCCCAGCTGCTGGCAGCCAACCTGCCATTACGCATCATCTCTCCTCCTCCAAGTCAGAATGGAGACCAGGCTCCAGGTACTTCCTGCCCCTCCTTCTTTACCCTCAGCTTCTCTCTCCACTCTCTGATTTCTCTACTGTGCCTACTGCTTGATGAGCATCTGAAAATTCTCCCTCTCCTCCTCTGTACTACCCCTACTCCAACTTGCATACTGCCCGTTAGGACCCTAGGACTGGAGTATCCAGGCAGTCAGCCAGGAAGTTGACAGATGTGGCCAGCTGGCCCCTGTGGAGCAAACTGCCCCCTACAAACTATGCCCAACTGGATCCAGGCCCCATAACCTCCTGTAGAGTGAGAGGCAGCCCGCCCCTCGCAGCCGGTTTGATAGGCAGTCAGCCAGTGTAAGCACAGCCAGAGGCCCGCTGCGGTCCAGGCCTCTGCATGTAAGCCTGCTGGCCCGCTGTCCTACATCATCCTTCAACCTGACTCGCAACGTCACGTGGGTCCTGGGCAGCCCCCAGGCTTTGGCACGAAACAGGCCTTGGTTCAAACACTGGTTCCACCCAACTCGCTAGGCGGGGTCACTTCTCTCACTCAAGCTCAGTTTCCTTAGCAGTAAAACTGAAGATACAATTACTCTCATATAGTGTCAGTGCAGAAAGCCTGGTGAACAGTAGATGCTCAGTAAATGCTAGCCTGTTTTTGGTTTGTTTGTTTGTTTGTGTGTTTGAGAGGGAGTCTCGCTCTTTCGCCTGGCTGGAGTGCAGTGACACCATCTCGGCTCACTGCAACTTCCAACTCCCTGGTTCAAGCGATTCTTCTGCCTCAGTGTCCCGAGTAGCTGGGATTACAGGCACACGACACCACACCCAGCTAATTTTTGTATTTTTAGTAGAGACGGTATTTTACCATGTTGGCCAGGATGGTCTTGAACTTCTGACCTCAAGTGATCCACTCATCTGGGCCTCACAAAGTGCTGGGATTACAGGCGTGAGCCACCACACCTGGCCAATGCTAGCCTGTTAATCAGCCTTGGAAGCAAGTCTGGACCACTTACCTCCTTGTGCCCAGGTCTCCCCAGGCACCAGCCCTGCCCCAACTTGGCTCTCAGATTCCCCTCCCCCAAAGCCTCACCTCTTTTTCTTTGTCAAAGGAAAAGCCAAGAGATTCTTACAGAAGAAGGGCTTTTTACACAGGAGGCCTGAGGACAGCTATCCAACAGATAAAGAACTACAGTTTCCATTAGTTTATTACAATGATGATAATGATCATGTCACTGGATTCCTACTATATGCTGAGTCCTCCTAACAACAGAATCTCCAATCCTCCCCACATTTCTCTAAAGGTGGAAATATTGGCTCCATTTTACAGATGAGAAAACAGGCTCTCCAAGTGACCTGCAGCCAAGCCTATCTCCTGTCTAGTCTCTAGCGTTTGTCTCTCGCAGTCTCTCTTTCTCTTACACGCACACAGTGTTTCTTCTTCCTCTCTCACTAACCCCATTTGCTCTCCCCCTCAGAACATCACAATCCAGGGCCAGACAGAGCAAAGCAGCTGCAGTAGTCATGTCCTTAGCAATCCATAATACAGATGTTTGCAGACAAAATGAATGTGAAGTACGGTTAGGCAACAGGAAATTAACAGCTGACCCCAGAGGTCAGGAAAGAGGGCGTACAAAGGCTGAAATGTGCTTCTGCTTCCTGACAATGAGTCTGATGGCAGAAAGAGCAGAGGCTCCCCACCCACATCAGAGCAGCCCTGAACTGCTTGACCCTGACTGATGACCCAGTGCCAAAGAGGAGGGACGAGGTCAGCCCAGAGGCCTGAGCAGACTTGGAAGTGACCCATGGAGCCCAGGCCACCCCACCCACCCACAGTGGCCAGCAGGGACAGATGATGGTGTCTCGGAACACTCAGGCCATCATTCCCTCCCCTGCCTCCCACCAATCCACCTGGCAGCCAGCTCCATTTTTTAAAGATGCCAATAAAAATATATCCCTCCTCACAGGAAGCCTGCTGTGGTGCTAGGAATCCACGTGTTAGTTCCCAGGTACATGTTTGTAAAGACTGGTCTATATCACTCTATATAACTTATGCCTCATAATTTTTCTTAAGGAACTTCCACTTGTGGGAAGATGGAGTAGGTATATTTTTTCCTGTACTTCCTGCTAAGTACAACTGAAAACCTGGGACATCACGTACAAGACAAATATGAGAAGACTCTGAAAGGCAGAGAAAAGAAGGCAGGTGGGCCAGGGACCCAGGACTGAGGATGGTGGCGACTCTCCTGGGCTTTCTTTTTGTCTCATTATCTCAGAGTGGGTACTAGAGAAGCTGGCAACCTGGAAACATCAACAGCCACTACAAAAAAAAAAAAACTCAACAAAAGCTGCTATCTGTAGCCAAAGGACCAGGAAAAGGGTGGACTGGCAAGACAGAAAATTCCTAGACAATAAATACCCTACTGCAGCCAAACACCACAGGAAAGCACAAGCCCCACCTACCCATGCCACAAAGGCTGGATGGGGAACCTAGACCTTCCCCTCACTAGGCAGTAACAAGGGGTCCCAACATTCCCAGCTGGGCAGTGTCAGAGAAGGCCAAGTAGGGAGCCAGGATGTGCATCCCAGCCATTACAGGTCATCTTCCTGACCCCGCAGCGTTAGCGGAGACCATGTGGGGAACCGAAACTTGCACCTTGTCTACCAATAACAGGGAATCTCCCTCTTAAGTGTCTATGGAAGCAAAGGGAGGAACCTGGACTTCTACCTGCACCTAACAGGACTGAGAAAGCACCACCCCTTTCCCAGCCAGAGGGGTGTCAGAGGAGGCCAGCTAAGATAAGTTTAGGCCGGGTGTGGTGGCACACACCTGTAATCCCAACATTTCGGGAAGTTGAGGTGGGTGAATGAGTTGAGGCCAGGAGTTCAAGACCAGCCTGGGCAACATGGTGAAAGCCCATCTCTACCATTAGGTTGACGCAAAAGTAATTGTGATTTTTGCTATTAATGGCAAAGGTGCAATTACTTTTGCCCTAACCTAATAAAAATACAAACATCAGCCAGGTATGGTGGTGTGCCCCTGTAGTCCCACCTACTTGGAAGGCTGAGGCAGGAGAATCGTTTGAAACCAGGAGGTGGAGGTTGCAGCGAGCTGAGATTACACCACTGCGCTCCAGCCTGGGGGACAGAGTGAGACTCGGTCTCAAAACAAACAAACAAACAAACAAAAAACAGGTTTAAATAAGACCCAGCATTTCATAAACAATACAAAATGTCCAGGTTTCAATCAAAAAGTATTCATCATATCAAGAACCAGCATGGCCTCAAACTAAATGACAAAGGATAACTGACAGATGCCAACACTGAGATGACAGAGATGTCAGAATTAGCTGACAAACGTTTAAAATGGCTGTGATAAAATGCTTCAATAAGCAACTGTAAACACACTTGAAACAAATGAAAACAGAGAAAACCTCAGGAAAAAAAAAAAAAAAAGAAGATGAAGAAGCTACAAAGAACCAAATGGAAATTTTAAAACCAAAAACTACAATAATCAAAATAAGAGCTCAGTGGATGGGCTCAAGAGCAGAATGGAGGGAACAGAGGGGACAATCAGTGAACTCTAAGGCAAAACGATAAACTACCTGATCTGACAAAGAGAGAAAAAAGACCAGAAAAAATAGGAACAGATTCATGGACCTGGGGAACTACCATAAAACAAAGATTTAACATTTCTGTCACTGGAGTCCTTGAAGGAAAGAAGGACGGTGAGGCAAAAACAAGTACCGAAATCAATAACAGCTGGAAACTCCCCAAATTCGACAAGAGATATCAGCCAACAACAGATTAAAAAGAAAAGCAAATCCCAATCAGGATAACACCCAAAAATTCACGGCAAAACGCATTATAAATTTCTGAAAACTAAAAACTAAGAAAAAATATACAAAGCACCTAGACAAAAATGCTTTACTTATAGGAGGAAGGCAATTGAAATGACAAGAAACATCTCTTCAAAAACCACGGAGGCCAAAAAGATGTCGCAATATTTCTCAGGGGAAAGAAAAAAAAAAATCTCCAGGCCTACATGATTTCCCTGAAGAATTCTACCAAACGTTTACAGAAGAATTAACATGGGGCCAGGCTCAGTGGCTCATGCTGGTAATCCCAGCACTTTGGAAAGCCAAGGCCAGACGATTGCTTGAGCCCAGGAGGTTGAGGCTGCAGGGAGCCATGATCACACCACTGCACTCCAGTCTGGGTGACAGAGTAAGACCCTGTCGCCAAAAAAAAAAAAAAAAAAGAATTAAAACTAGTTATATACAGTATCTTCCAGAAAATAGAAGGAAAGAGAAGCAAATACTTCCCAATTCATTACAAAGGTATTTTGACCCTGTATCAAAACCAAAGATGGTATTAAAAAAAATAAATATCCAGACCAATATCCCTCATGAACACATGTACAAATTCTAAATAAAATATTACCAAATAGAATTCAGCAATATAAAAATAATTCTACACTATAACCAAGTGTAATTTCTTCTGGAAATGAAAGGTTAGTTTGATAATTGAAAATCAATCAATATAATCCACTAAGTGAACAGGCTAAAGAAGAAAACCCGTATGATCATATCAATCAATGCGGAAAAAGTATTTGAAAAAAATTCAACACCCCATGAACTGTCAGAAAAGTAGGAATACAGAGGAAATTCCTCAACTTGATAAAGAGCATCTACAAAATACCTACAGGTAACTTTATACTACCAGTGAAAGACTGGATGCCTGCTTTCTTTTCTTTTCTTTTTTTTTTTTTTTTTTTTTGAGACAGGGTCTTACTCCGTCACCCAGGCTGGAATGCAGTGGTGCCATCACGGCTCATTTCAGCCACAACTTCCCAGGCTCAAGTGATCCTCCTACCTAGGCCTCCCAAAGTGTTGGAATTACAGGCGTGAGCCACCGCACCTTGCCTTGGATGCTTTCTTGCTAAAATCACGAACTAGGCAATGATATCTGCTCTCACCACTCTTATTCAACATAGGATTAGAAATTCTAGCCAGTGCAAAAAGACCAGAAAAGGAGATAACAGATACACAAATAGGAAAGGATGAACTAAACTTCCCCTATTTGCAGATGACCTAATTGTCTATGTAGAAAATCCCAAGGAATCCACAAAAAGAAGGGGAAAAAAAAGAACTTGATGTCTATAAATATGAACTCAAAGTGGATCACCAACTTAAAGGTAAAACTACAAAACTCTTAGAAAAAAACAGAATATCTTTGGGACCTAGGACTAGGCAAAAAAGTTGCCAGATATAACACCAAAAGCACAATGCACAAAAGTTGATTAATTCAACTTAATCAAAATCTATAATGTTTGCTCTGTAAAAGACTGGCCGTTGAGAGGATGAAAAGACAAGCCACAGAGTGGGTGAAAATATTTGCAAACCACATAGCTGACAATGCACTAGTATGTAGAATACATAAAGGTCTCTTAAAACTCCAGCAGTAAAAAAGCAAACAGTCCAATTAGAACATGAGTTGGGGGAGCGGCTGTGGTGGCTCAAGCCTGTAATCCCAGCACATTGGGAGGCTGAGGCCGGAGAGTTGCTTGAGTCCAGGAGTTAGAGACCAGCCTGGGCAACATGGCAAAACCACATCTTTAAAAAAAAAATACAAAAATTAGCCAAGTGTGGTGGTACGCACCTCTAGTACCATCTACTTGGGAAGCTGAGGTTGGAGGATTACTTGAACCTAGGAGACGGAGGCTGCAGTGAGCTGAGATTGCACCACTGCACCCCAGCCTGGGTGACAGAGCAAGCCCCTGTCTCAAAAAAAAAAAAACAAAAAGAACATGGGCAAAAGACATGAACAGATCTTTCACTAAAGAAGATATACAGATGGCAAACAAGCACATGAAAAGATGCTTAACATCATTTACTATTAAGTAATTCAAATTAAAATCACAAGATATCATTACATACCTACAAGACTAGCTAAAATAAAAAACGACAGTACTAAATGCTGACAAGGATATGGAACAGCAGTCATTTATTGCTGGTAGTAATACAAAATGGTACAGACACTTTGGAAGATAGTTTGGCAGTTTTTTACAAAACGAAACATATTCTTACCATGTGAACCAGAAGTCATGCTCCTTGGCATTTACCCAAGTGAGCTGAAAATGCACGTCCACACAAAACCTGCACACTGATGTTTACAACAGATTTATTCATAATCACCCAAACTTGGCAGTAACCAAGATGTACTTTAGTAAGTGAATGGATAAACAAACTGTGGTGCACCCAGACAACTGAATATTATTCGGTGTTGAAAAGAAGTGAGCTATCACACCATGAGAAGACGTGGAGGAACCTTAAATGCATATTACTAAGTGAAAGAAACCAATCTGAAAAGGCTACATATGATATGATTCCAGCCTTATGACATCTGGAAAAGACAAAATTATGGAGACAGTAAAAAATCAGTAGTTACCAGGGGTTTAGGGAGAGGAAGAGATGGTTGGCAGAGCACAGAGGATTTTTAGGGCAATATATAATATAGGATCAATTCAAGAGATCTAATATCCAACTAATAAAATTATCACAAAGAGAACAGAGAAAATGGAGGAAAGAAATAGCCAAAGAAGTAATAGAAAAGAATTTTCTCAGAACTGAGGGAAACAAACCTCCACCCACTGACCAGCACAATGAAATAGAAAAGACTCAACCCCAGGACTCATCAAACACAGGGCTAAGGGACTGCTGTTTCTCCATATATGGCCTCCAAGTACCCCTTTAACCCCAGTTATGTGCATGCATTCGTTTGATTCTTTAAAAACAAAAAGCAAAGATCTCTAATCTGTATGTTTTCTCCCCAGTTATACAGCATCTACACATCACAGTAAAATCAAGAACTTAAATTACATATCTCAATATATCCTAATCTCAAAGGCCCTTGGGATCATGTCGAAATGTTTTAACCTACATTCAACACCCTCCCCATCACTGATCTGCCTCTTCTCTCAGCCACACCGAGTTCCATCAGCTGACCTTGTCCCAAACTACAAAAAGGTGGGGAGAGACACCAAATCCCTCCTACCTTCCCCCATGTTAGAGAAATAAGACAGAGAGTGTTCCCCGCCACAAAACGTCTGTGTCTGCCCTTGGACCCAGAGTTTGCCATTACCATCTCCACACTAACGCCTTCTGGAGGTGCCCTATTCCAAACTTCATCCCCACTCCTGCTGCCTTCCAGGCTCCCTTTTCATAGTACTTATCATCATTTCAATGTACTTTTCTTTCTCCTCTGCAGCTCCAGGAGGGCTGGAGAGTCCGTCTTGTGCACAGTTGCCTATAAAGGGTTGAAGAGTGCCTGCTGCTTCGAAGATGCTTGTTATGGGATGAATCGTGTCCCTCAACATTCACACTGAAGCTGTACCACCCAGTACCTTGGAATGCGACTCTATTTGGAGAAACAGCCTTTAAAGAGGTAGTTAAGGTAAAATGAGGTTACAAGGATGGGCTTGATTCCAATCTGACCTCATATTCCGCAGCACCCACTCAGAACACCACATCCGTGTCCTGCCAAACGATGACTGTGAGGGCCTCTGCCCCCTCTCTTCCCTCCGCCTCGGGCAGCCCCAGGCTTCACCCCGGTCTTTCAAATAGTCGTTCTCACTTTGCTGCAGCAGCAGCTCTGGGAAAGGACCTTTGGATTTCGGCAGCTCAGCCAAAGTCTTTCCTTTGGGCAGGCAGCCCCTCTCTCTTGGAGCCCCTTCACTTGGCCTGGGTTGGGGGGACCCACCATCTCTCTCCTCCCTAGGTGCTCTCTGCTTTGGTGAGTTTCCTTCAAAAACTCACCTCAGGCTTTTCTAGCTTGGGATACAGGAGGGTGGATAAAGGAGCAGTCTAGCTGCCCGCCAGCAAGATACACAGGGAGGTGTCTGCACCTGCAGACAGAATAGGGGTGTTGTCCTTAGCTGTTGTCTGAAACAACAGAAAATGCTCCATTGCACAGGCTGCTGCTTTTAGACAAAACCAAAGTAAGACCTTGAGTCAGCCAGCATCCTCTCAGGAAACAAAGGGTGAACTCAGCTGTTTGGGGTTTCTTTTCCTTCAGAGAATTTAATGAAGGGACTATTTACTTGGGTGTGAACATTAAGGAAAGAAACATGGGGCATTGAGGCATCCTGGGACTAGCAAGGATGACAGCCCTCATCATCCCAGCCTGAGGGGAAAGGAGAGGAAACAGGGTTACTGGAGCCAGTGAAGGAGATTATAGCAGGAGATGTCATCAGCAGGGGGGCAGTGGGGGACAGGGGGCGCAGCTATGGCCAAAACTGCAGTGCCCATCAGGACAGGAGCCAGGAAGAAATACTTCAACCCCTCTCCTCTCCCATCTCCTGTTGGTGTCTCCCATTAGCCAAACCCAGCTGGAAGCCAGGGGCCATGGAAACCCAGCAATCCCCTCCCTACAGGGCAGCTCCCAGGATCAGAGGAGGATGAGGGTGGATCAGAGAACGCAGAGAACAAGCAACACAGGCCTAACCCAGGGGCAGGAGCCACACCAACTTGAGCAAATGTCCTACCAAAACGACATCAAGGAAGCACAGGGGGTCATCCATATTTACTGAGCCATCTGGGTTTGACAGTATGACAGCATACGTTACAATGAATATTATAGAGGGTATTTAGTGGAGAATTTCTGGACATCTGCAGCCACTTCCCCTCCTAATCTCACACTTGTTTTCTGTATTATAATCAGGGACGCCTCTCTCGCTGCATCAGTCCAGTTTCCATCAAGTAACACTCAGATTGGGACAATTTGAGTAGCATTTAATAAAAGGACTATTTGTTGAGGTGTGAGCAGGACATGGCCCCTATCTCTGGCTGGTAATACCAGGGCTGTCAACAGCCCTAGACCTGAAGGGGCCGGAGGAGGAAGGAGTTGCCCACAGTGAGTCAGGGGTCTGTATGGAGATGGCTGCCTGACAGGACTTGAGGCTGCTGGCTGAGGAACAACGCCAGCCTGTGGGGACTCTACAAGGAGGGGAATGAATATTCCAACTTCATTCTCCTTCCCGCTGAATCCTGCTAAGCTCCTCCTTGGCTGGACCCAATCAGAAACCAGAGGGTAAGGCTGGCTTCCCGGGGCCCAGGGCAGTACAAAGAAAAGTGGAAAGGCAAATGAAAGGTGTCCAACTGCCCCCCACTTGCCAAGGGGTGGGTAAAACAATCC
Organism: Cacajao melanocephalus; assembly: GCA_963573385.1. Lineage (NCBI taxonomy): Eukaryota > Metazoa > Chordata > Mammalia > Primates > Pitheciidae > Cacajao > Cacajao melanocephalus. The sequence goes on along the minus strand of CAUYLG010021048.1, from coordinate 98,215 downwards.
AAGCAAGGCCAGTGGGATGAGTCCTCCCCACTCCTGGAATCTGGCAGACAAACAAAGCCATAGCCCTGTGCATTGAGCAGCATCGCCCCACCACAGGATGCCCACTGAGGGCCTGCTTTCCAGAGCCCAGGGCAGCTCAGCTCCCACCCACCCCCAGTCTAGACTCCCAGCAAAGCCTCCCAACAAAGTCAGAGTCAGCGTCTGCTGTTGGCCATGACAGAATCCAGACACAGACATCTTCATGCATGTGAGTTAGGGTCTCTTTCAAAAACGTTAACATGCAGAGCAGACTGATCACTGGGAGGGCTGAGAACCAAGCTCAGGGCTTTGCGGCCCGAGCCTAAGCCAGTGCCACTCAGCACTGTGCTTGCCAAGCCACCACCAACCACCCAGGGACACTAGGACCCAGACAGCACTGAGGTCACCATCACCCCGGGAATGGATTCTTCCTGCTCCTGCTTCTCAAATCACTTTCTCCCAAAATGAAGCCCGGGACGTGCATTTCATCAGCTAAACCAAGGCCATGTGCCTTCAATCAAACTGCAAGGGAGCCCGGAAATGTGAACACCCAGCATTCTAGTTAGGAGAGGAACACCCCAAACGTGGGAAGAGGTTTCCCCTGCTGGGCAGCCAACAAGTAATGTCCCCCAACTATATCTGTAGCCTCTTCAACATGTCAGAGTATTTCCTCTAGACAACATCTTTGAAGGATTACCGACTCTGGGTATGTTATTGCCAAATTTCTTTCCCACAAAAGTTAAACTAATTTCCAGCCACATCCGATGAACAGTGTCTGCTTTGCTGCACCCACCCACAATACTAAATTTTTAAAGTAAAAACTAGTTGGCAAAATGTAATTGATACCTCATATCTTCATTCTCTCATTCTCTCTTTTTTAGGGGGAGGGGGAGTTTCTATGTTTGTTCATTAGTGGTATTCTCCAGAAGTCTTCAATACTTGACTTTGGATACATTTTATTATCTGTTTTGATGACTGATTTTTTTCATTATATTCCTTTTTATAGACTTGTGTTAAAATTAGCTGGCATCTGCTGAAAGAAGAGATCAGGATTAGATTCAGCTGCGTGTAACAGGAAAAAAAAAAATAAAGAAACTTAAAGTAGATAGAAGTTTCTTTCTCTCCTGCGTAACAAAAGGCCTAGAGGAGGGCAGTCCAGGCCTGGTATTGGACCCACTCCACAAAGTCATGAGAGGCTTTGCCCAGGGCCCAGGGCAGTACAGAGAAAAGTGGGAGGCAAATGAAAGGTGTCCAACTGTCTTCCTCTGCCATCCCAATGAGGCCTCATCCCCACTGTCCAAGGTGGCAGCTGGAGCTCCAGCCATCACATCCCGCAGGACAGAGAGCATGATGAAGAAGGACAAGCCACCTACCTTTACAACACATCTGTTGGCATCTTATTGGCCAAAATTCAGATGTGTGATCTCACCTAGCTACAAGAGGGCTGGGCAATGAGCTCAGATAAAAATCATGATCTTACTACTGAGGACTTAGGGAAGAATGAGTACTGAGGGCCGGCCAACTGTCTCCGCCACAGGCAGGGATACAAGCTGTGTTGAAGACAACCCATTCATGTGAGAATCATGATGTTTATGACGACGATGATAGTTGCCAATTGTGGCCACTGCTCTAGGAACTTGATATGATTACTTAACCCTTACCACACCCCTATGAAGTAGATATTATGACTACCCTCATTTTACAGAGGAGGAAACCAAGGCAGAGAGAATAGGTAATTTGTGCAAGGTCACCCAGCTAACAGGCAACAGGACCTAGATTTGAGCTGAGGCAGCCTGGCACAAGACACAACTATGAACAGAGGCCATCACAGAACCAAGTCAAGGAGGCCAGCTGGGGCTTCTCCAAGGGGCTTATCTATTGACTCAGGAGTGGGGATAGATGGGACCTAAGCCAGAGCTGCCTCATCCCTTTGCCTTTGAATATTTCATCTGTTCATCCATTCAACAAATGTCCTTTTGTAACACACACACACATTACATTTGCAATTCACTGTCCAAAACCTGTGCTTGCCACTTCTTGTGGATACTCAGCAGCCAGCACAACCTACAGCACACAGCACTCGAAAGGTATCTGTGAGCCAGGTGTCGTGGCTCTGTAGTCCCAGCTATTTGAGAGATGAAGGTGGGAGGGTCACTTGAGGCCAGTTCAACATCAGCCTGGGCAACAGAGGGAGATGCCCCATCTCTACAAAAAATTTAAAAATTAGCTGGGTGTGGTGGCATACCTGCAGTCCTAGCTCCTCAGGAGGCTGAGGTGGGAGACCACCTGAGCCCGGGAGCTTGAGGCTGCAGTGAGCTATGACTGCACCTGGGCAACAGAGCAAGACTCCAACTCTAATATCTATTTATAGATATAGATACACGAGTAACTGTGCATGTACATATCAAGCCCACTCTGTGCCAGACTCTGTGATGGGCACTAAGCACGCAGAAATGAGACACAGACCCTGTTCACTGGCCCTTATGGCCAAGAAAAGGAGGCAGATCAGTGGACACCACGGAACAGCACGAAGGAGTGGGTGAGAAGTCTGGAGTGGCTGTACTGTGGTCTGTGAGTCACAGCAATAAGGGACACGGTCCTCAAGGTAGGCCAGAGACAGACTTGAGATTCCTTTCATGTCCAAGGTGAAAAAACTAGCCTCAGCCCTGAGACAATAGGGAGCCACGAGGCTTAAGCAGGGTGACATAATCCGAGAGGCCATCTAGAACAACTCTCCTGGTGGTGTGCCAAGGATGGGAGGGGAGAGCCCAGAAGCAGGGAGATTCAGACGAAGTAGACTCTGGGAGGTGTGGGAGCCAAAGCGAAGGGTTTGGAAGAAGGAAGGAGGGGTGGAGTGAGGAGAAACAAAAGAGGTCCCATACATGGTGCATGTGAGCCAGGGAACTGTGGGAGGGGGAAAGAGCGGGCCTGAGGTGGCCAGAGTGAGGGGGGGCGGGCTGGGGAGGGGGGCTGGAAAGGGGCCCTGTCTTGAGCTGGGGCAGACAGAGCAGTTGGACGCCAGCAGTCTTGTGCTCATGGCTCAGAAATGTCCCAGGCCTGCCAGGAGACTGCTGCCTCTGTCCCCCGACCAACCCCAGCCAGGCTCCCACATCAGGAGCTCTGAAGCTGTCCCCTCAGCCTTCTGCTCCCCCAGAGCAGGCCTCCCGTCCTCAGAAGCCAGGCATATGACATCCCCACTCTCCCTCAGCCCTCCCCCTCAATGGCTGATGAAACACAGGCCAGGGAAGGATGGGGAGAGAATAAACAGACATCTGCAGGGGGACCCATCAGGAAGCAGGGGGCAGGCTGGGGCTGCCTGGGGGTGCCAGGGGGCCCACAGGTCCAGCTGGGCGGGTGGCGGATGGAGTGGGATCCAGGGAACAGTGGAGCCAGCAGGGAGTTAACGTCTGCAGTGCTTTGCCCGACAGGCTTAATGAGATACAGGTGGTCCCCTGGCTCCGGCTCCACCTCCCAGCCCCCTGATAGTGTAAGCTGATGCTGGTTGTCTGGGGTGGGGAGAGGGGGGTTCTGCAGCTACGGGAAGGGGGGCGGGGCTGGGGCGGCTGGCGAGGGCCCAGCACATAACTCTGGGCGGTTGCAGTCTGGGGCTGCAGACACCCAGCCACTCTGAGCAGAACTGACAGCATGAAGGTACGGGGCCCAGGGTGGGGGGACTCAACAGCATTGGAGGATTGAGCCCACTCCAGAGGCCCCGGGCCAGAGGGGACTATGAAGGCACAAGGAGTTCTCTTGAAACTCTTAAGCTATGAGGGCATACAGCATATCCCAGAGAGTGGGATTACTTGGGAGGGGAAAGAGGGGCCAAAGGGCAGGAGAGGGATTCAGGCAAGGGCAGCATGGGCACGCACGGTGGGGGCAAGTGCAGAGAACAGGGGGTCTGTGGGGCTGGGAAGGGGCTGCGCTGACCATGTGCCCATCGCCAGGCCCTCCTGGCCCTGCCGCTGCTGCTGCTTCTCTCCACACCCCCGTGTGCCCCCCAGGTCTCCGGAATCCGCGGAGATGGTAAGCAGCCCCACATTCCTAGATGTAGCCTGGCCCACAGGTTGGGTGAGTAGAAGCTGGACTGTCAGGGCTGAGCCTCAGCTCTGCAGGACTCAGGTTCCTCCTTTACAAAATGGGGCAGATGGATGACATGAGCATTGCTCATCCGCCTTGAAGAAATCTTCCGTAACTCCTTGCGACAAAGTCCCCCAGCCGCAGGGACTGAGGCAAACCTTGGGGTGTTGAGGTGTCAACGATGCCTTAGTCCCACTCTCCTCACTCTCCCCACGTCCCCACCCCCAGCTCTGGAGAGGTCTTGCCTCCAGCAACCCCTGGACTGTGATGACATCTATGCCCAGGGCTACCGGTCAGATGGCGTGTACCTCATCTACCCCTCGGGTCCCAGCGTGCCTGTGCCCGTCTTCTGTGACATGACCACTGAGGGCGGGAAGTGGACGGTGAGTGGGAGGAGGGAACAGAGGTCAGAGCTGGTTCTAATCCCAGCCGTGTGACCCTGGGCTTCACCTCTGTGAACCTCAGTTTCTTCATCTTTAAAACGGGGATAATTATACCCACAGCACAGCTTCTAAGCAGCTGCCAACACTTAATTCTAAGTGCCTGAGGTATGTTTTTTGTTTTTGTTTGAGATGGAGTCTCGCTCTGTCGCCCAGGCTTGAGTGCAGTGGCTCGATCTCAGCTCACTGCTGCCACCTCTGCCTCCCGGGTTCAAACGATTCTCCTACCTCAGCCTCTCAAGTAGCTGGAATTACAGGCATGCACCACCACGCCCAGCTAATTTTTGTATTTTTAGTAGAGATGGGGTTTCATCATGTTGGCCAGACTGGCCTTGAACTCCTGACCTCAGGTGATCCACCTGCCTCAGCCTCCCAAAGTGCTGGGATAACAGGTGTGAACCATCACGCCCGGCCGAGGTAGGTTAATGCATATAACCCTCACAATAATCCTGGGAAGCAGGTGACTCCCTGTCCTACCACAGTGCATTTAGTGAGAACTAAAGCCCAGACAGGTGAAGTAACTTGCCCAGGCTCCACAGCTAGGCACTCGAACTCCAGAATACTCTCCTGTTAGCCTTTCCTGCCTCTATATGAAACTGGGTACGAAGAGCCCAGGTGGGTGCTGGCAGCTGCTCCATTGGGGCCCGGTGCCAATGTGGACCTTATTTTAGCAACCCCCTTCCCACTACCCACCCCCGCAACTCAGTCCTTTAACAAACTGGCCACAGCATCACAGGGTCCATGCCTGAGGCAGGCAGGGCAGGATCAGAACCCTACCCACTGGACCCTTGATGGTCCAGTCTCATCTTCTCTGCTCCAGGTTTTCCAGAAGAGATTCAATGGCTCGGTGAGTTTCTTCCGGGGCTGGAATGACTATAAGCTGGGCTTTGGCCGTGCCGACGGAGAATACTGGCTGGGTAAGGCGGGGACCAGGTGGGCTGAGGGGCTACCCCAGGGCCAGGTCCTTGTTAGCAGCTGCCCCTCCTCCCCAGGGCTGCAGAACATGCACCTCCTGACGCTGAAGCAGAAGTACGAGCTGCGAGTGGACCTGGAGGACTTTGAGAACAACACGGCCTATGCCAAGTACGCTGACTTCTCCATCTCCCCAAACGCAGTCAGCGCAGAGGAGGACGGCTACACCCTCTATGTGGCAGGCTTCGAGGACGGTGGGGCAGGTATACCCTCCCGTCAGTTTTAGGAGGGGCTGTGAGGGGAAAGAAGGCAGGGCTGGCCCTGCCCAGTCAGCCCCAACCGCCTTCAAGCCCCTCCTTCAAACCCTCCTGGGTCTGGAAGGGCCACAGCTGGCTCCAAATCAGCTCAAACCAGCTTGGGCCTCAGTCCTGGGGAGCCGCCATCCTGGCCCTGCTCCAGGCAACTCTGGCGGAACAGCTGTTTCTCTTCATTGCAGAAGCACATCTACCCAACATCTGGCTCAGGGAGGGTGCCCCCAACCCGCCAGGCTGCCACGTGATGTCTCTCACAGTCGTCACTGTCACCCTCTCCTGGCCAGCTGGGGGCTCAGTTCCCTCCCTCAGCAGCCCCATCCCTTCTCCCTTCTTTCAGGTGACTCCCTGTCCTACCACAGTGGCCAGAAGTTCTCCACCTTCGACCGGGACCAGGACCTCTTTGTGCAGAACTGTGCAGCTCTCTCCTCAGGAGCCTTCTGGTTCCGCAGCTGCCACTTTGCCAACCTCAACGGCTTCTACCTAGGTGGCTCCCATTTGTCTTATGCCAATGGCATCAACTGGGCCCAGTGGAAAGGCTTCTACTACTCTCTCAAGCGCACCGAGATGAAAATCCGCCGGGCCTGAGGGGCTGGCCCCTCCCTGTACACCCATGGTCTCCATAAGTGCTCCCTCTGCTGCCCTGACGCATGCTTCGCTTCCCAAGCACCAACTCCTTACAGGGGCCCTGTGGCTCTCAGCCGTGCCTCATCCCTGTCACACACCCAGGGCGTCCATTCCTAGGTCAGGTCCGGCTCCCCTGCACCTGAAGTTATGCTGCCAGCAGCTCCCCAGGCCTTTTCCGAGCGGCACATGGTTCTAGCCTGGACCTGGATGGGCTCCACGACACTGAGTTGTCTCCACCCTGTCCCAACAGCTGACAGCCAGGAGCCGCCCTCCCAGCTGCAGGCCTTGGTGTCCATGTTGCCCTTCTTCCTCACTGTGGACCTGTCTGGGCCACCACAGTGTGCTAGGTGAGCGGTGCAGAGTGAGGAGGGCCCACCGTGCATTCCAGGCCACAGCCCAGCAGTCCTCTGGCTGCTCTCAAACCATGTCCCATCTTCAGCCCCCCTCCCACCAACTTACTCCCCTGTGGTGAGCACCGTGGACCCCCAGCCCACCTCACTGTCATACTCAGCTTCCCCTGATGGCCCATCCCAGCCCCTGAAGCTCTATGCCAAGGCCACAGCTACTGCATACCACCCTGAAACAGCCACAAGGTAGGCATGCATATGAGGCCTTCCCCACACCCTCTGGGGGTTGAGGTTTAGCAACATGAGGGGGCAGAGGACAATCTCTGCAGGGTTGGGACTCGATAGGGACTGAAGGGCTCAATAAACCTTCAGAACCTGAATGAACTGGCTTCGTGCACACAAACATATTTGCTTAGCCCCAAAATGTAGGCACCTGGCTGCTCCTTGCTCCCCTACTGATGGTGTCTTACTCCAAACTCCAAAGATTACACCTGGAGTCAGGCGCAGAAGGGAACCTTGTATTTCACAGGCCTCATTTTGATGGCAAAAAGACAGTGTAATAATAACATAATAATAATAAAAATATAATACTGAAAAGGATCGTTCAGGGGGAGTCGGGATCTCCCGATCCTGTCGTGGCTCAGGTGGTGGCTCAGGTGGCTGCTTAAGGCTGAAAGGTGGGTCTGAGATGAACCTGCAGAATTAATCCAGGCTGAGCCTCACCTGCTGGGTCCAGGGCTAAAGCCTTTGAAAATGCTCCCATGGATCCTGGAACTAGGTCCACTGTAGCAGCAAGGCACAGGCTGTGGGCCTCAGGGGTCCTGAAGGTCAGGCAGGTCAGCCAGTAGCATTGGGGAGTCCATCTGGATCTCACGCTGCAGGGACTCAATATCGGCAGGGTTCATACCATGGCCTTCGAGCCAGTCAGCAAGCAGGGATGCTGAGAGTGAGGCTGAATCTGCCTGCCTGCAGGGGAAGGGAAGAGAGTGGAGTGGTGCTATTAGCCTAGGCTGGAGCCTCACCCATCCCACAGGTGCAGGCCTCCTGCACCAGCAGCCTCTCCCCACAGCCCCATTCTAGGAGCTCAGTCCAGCCACCTTACCCATCCTGTGGCCCATCAGCCAAGCCCATGTCAAAAGACTGGTTTAAGAACTCCTCCAGGTCAAAGCCAACACCGTAGCCAGCCCCACTGCCCTTTGGTGTGCCTGAGAACACAGGGGGCAGGGGGTCCTCCACCTGCAAGGAATGATAGGTTACAATGCAGGCAGACTGAGTCTGCAGGGCACCCTGTCCCAGTGCTGCTGACTACTCCGCCTGGATACCTAGGAGTGCTAACACCAGTCTCAGCAGTCAGTGCGTGCTGGCTGGGCCCATCTCCGGGCCAGGCACTTTCCAGGCCATATCTAACTTGTCTCCTAACAACCTTTTCACTGGCATTACGCTCCTTCTGTGAGCCAAGAGACACATTCAGGGAGAAAGCCCCATCTGCTGCTCAGTTTTTGTGGAATAAGGACCACTTCCTGAACCCATTTTCCTTTGGCCTAGATCCAGGTGTCCCCATGGCCTGGGCCTCCCTCTCACCTGTGACTTAGACAGCTGCTGGGTCACGAGGTTGACATCAGGTGACTCTGACATCGAAGACTGAGGGGCTCCCCCGGCATCTGGAGGTGGCAGGCCAGATGGGAAGTAAGGCAAAACTCCTGGGGTGCCGGAGCCAGGCAACCCAGGGGGTGGCACGAGTGACTGGGGAGCCAGGAGGCTGGTAGAAGTGGCAACCTGGAGTGATGCAGGGACAGGGATAGGTCTAGGAGGGCCAGTGGGGTGGGGTGCAGGGCCAGGGGGTGGGCAGGCAGGCTGGGGTACAGGGCCAGAGGTGGAGCCTGCTGGTTGCGGTTGGGGGCCAGTGGGCTGGGCTACAGGGCCAGGGGGAGGGCTGGTAGGCTGGGCTGGGGTTGGTGTTGGTGCCGGGGCAGGGGTTGGCACAGAGGTGGGGGCTGGGGCTGGGGGCCGGGCCATTCGAGTCCAGCGTTCCAACAGGCTTCGGTCATTGTCACTGAGCACTAGTCCAGCCAGGGGGTCAGTGGAGGGGCCCCCAGAGGCCCCAGCCCCCCGTTCCTTTCGCTCCCGCTCCTGCCGCCGTTTCTCCCGCTCCTTGGCTCGCTCTTGCCGCCGCCGCCGCTTCTCCTCCCGCTCCCGCTGGCGCTCCTGGGCTGTCACTGGCTTCCGAGGCTCAGGAGCCTCCAGGGGTGCGCTGGGGCCATCTGCGGGGAAGTTGGGCAAGGAAGAAGATAAAAGCCTGAAGCCTTGTCCAAGTCCAAGTTTGCCCTCTGCCCACCCAACCTACCCACAAGGCACCTCTGAGCCGGCTCCGCAAGGACTTAAGCAGGGCAGCTTTGAGCGCAGCCTTAGTGTTGTCTGAGATGGCGCCCTCTTTCTTCGGTGGGGCAGGCTCACTGGCTGGTGGAGGTGGCTGCAGGGTCAGATCAATGGTGTCAGGTGCAGGGCCGGGGCACGCTGGCGGGGCTGGTGGGGGAGACTCCATGGCACAGTCCCCACTGGGAGCCCAGGGACTAGGCATCTCAACATCTGGACAGCCAGGCTCAGTAGCCACAGGCTGCAGAGAAGGCTGGAAGCGGATCTGTTGGCGGATGCCCTCGCGCCTCGCGTGGAAGTCCTCAATCTCGGCCACGATGGCCTCCTTAATTCGCTCCCGAGTGAGGGCCTCTCGGTCAAAGGCAAAGTCAAAGGGCGGGGCACAGTCAGGCTCATCATCAGGGTCATGGTACTTGGCCAGGAAGGGGTGGCGAAGGGCAGCAGCCGCTGAGATGCGGGCACTGGGCTCAAAACGCAGCATGCGACCCAGCAGTGATAGGGCCTGGCGGTCGGCCCCTGGGTACACTGTCTCCCAGGGCACAGGCTGGCGTGGTGGCAAGCTCTGGATATAGGCCCGTACCCTCTCAGCCCCCACAGCCTGAATCACGGCTGGTGATGGGGTACCCAGAACCATCATGATGAGCTGTAGCTGGTGTACATAGTTTTTGCCTGGGAAGAGCTGGCGCCGGGCCAGCATCTCACCAAAGATGCAGCCCACAGACCAGAGGTCAATCGCCTGTGTGTACTCATGCAAAGAGAGCATGAGCTCGGGGGCACGGTACCAGCGAGTGGCCACATACTCAGTCATGAAGTACTGATGTTCAGCAGGCGAGGTGCACAGGCCACGAGCCATACCAAAGTCACCAATCTTGAGCTCACAGTTCTCATTCACCAACAGGTTGGAGGGCTTGAGGTCACGGTGGATGACCTGAGCCGAGTGCATGTACTTCAGGCCCCGCAGCAGTTGGTACAGGAAGTACCGCACGTGTTCCAGTGTGAGGGGCTGTGAGGAGTGGATGATCTGGTGCAGGTCGCTCTCCATCAGGTCCAGGACCACGTAGCTGGAAGGAGAAGGAAGGGAGAGAAACATGGCTTGGCCTGACCACACTCCAGGGACAAGCCCCATCCTCACCACACCCTTCCGATTCCAGACAGGTAACAGCCTTACCCTGGGACCCCGTAGGGGCTGACGGCATGGTATGGAGGAAGAGCATCACGTTTTAGATTCTCTACGACTTTTCCATGAACTTGGTAAAATCACTTTTGTCTCCAGACCTAGTTTCCCCATCAGATAAAAGATGGGGTTGGACTACACCAGGGCTGGCCAATAGGTTTCCTTTTGGGGCTATCTCCATTGTTTGGTAGTGGCAGCTTGAAGAACTATGATGAAAACTGACCAGGCTTGTCCACTGTCTGCAGCAAAGTGTTCTGTGATTGATTAGTGAAGTCAGCTATGGGAATAGGAGGGTGTGGTCATGGTAGGAATGTCCTACATTTGCCATCCTATACACTAAGATTCTATAAAATTGAAAAATCGTTTGTACTCTTCTTAAGGAATAAGTTGTCCCTGGCAACACTCTAAAGGGAAATGGCCCTAGAACTGCGGGAATTTTCCCAGCCTGCTTCACATTAGGTTCAGCTGCCTTTCCGGAACTTCAATATGGCTGCAGCCTTCAGAAAAGGTCCCAAGTCTGGCTCCCTCTCCCATCCCGCTTCTTACACAGATTTGAATTCGCCATAGGGCACAGTGGGCCTCAGGATGTCCTTGATGGCGATGATGTTGTCGTGCTTGAAGTGTTTGAGGATCTTCAGCTCCCTGAGGGTCCGCTTGGCATTGGTCACCACATCGAAAGCATTAGGGATCTTCTTGATGGCCACCTGCTGGCCTGAGGAGCAGGGAACAGGGACATACCAGAGGGTACCTTGGAGAAACTGCAGAGTCGAACCCAGCCCCTATCAACACCTCCCTTTCAGGATACAAATAACAACAGCTACCCGGTACTGGGTACATACCATGTGCCAAGCCCTGTGCTAAGCAGGTTACCTACGTTATTAAATGTTACCTTCACAACGTCCCTACGGGGCAGGTCCCAATAGGTCAAGGTGGCTTAGTAACTTGCTGGAGGCTGCGCGGCTGCCCAGTGGTGGAGTCCAGCCTCTCATGCCTACACCCTCTCCATCTCAGACCTCACCCATCCCACCACCGGCTCCTTGTGCCAGTCTCTGGCTCCAGATCACGTTTCTCTTTTAGACACAAACGACTGGCTCTCCGATCTGGTCTAAAGGGGACTGTCATTTTTCTAAGGAGGCAGTAGGTGGGCAGGATGGCAAAACCACCAGGCCAGGGTTTCGGAGAACCGAGCCTCCACGGAAGCTGGCACACGCAGGGCCCTGGTCAGTGTGCGTTGACTGGAGCCAGAACTCGCACCCCGCTTTCTTTCCCGGCTGTCTGGGACGGGCCGGTTTCCCACTCCCTGCGACGCCGCCACATCTGCGGGTCGAAGCTCAGGAAGCTCACCGGTGAGGCGGCGGCGGGCGGAGGACACCACCCCGTAGGCCCCGTTGCCTATGGTCTCGATGATCTCGTACTCGTCGCCCACGTCAAAGGTCACATCGAAGGAGCGGGCTTTAAGCAGGGCCAGGTTCTTGGCCGCTACAGAGGCAGCAGTGTGGGCGGGTTCGGCCTTCACGGGCCCGGGGGGCTCCGCAGAGCCGTCCTCGCCGTCTTCCTCCTTCAGGGGCTCGGCCATGGTGTCTGTGTGGAGACGCGGGTGAGGAGGGGCCCGCCTCCCGTGGGCCTCAGTGTCCTCTCTGCGGGCTGGGGAGCAGGACCAGGGAACTTCCCAGTTTCCTACACCGACGCGGGCCAGAAGCGCGCGCCTGGTTCGGGGCAGACCACGCTACCCCGGGGGTCGGAGTCCAGAGCCGGGGCCCCGCCAGGATCAGGGGAGGGGGAGGCGAGGCGCGGGCCAGGAAGAAAGGGAGGGGCGGGGCACCTGGGTTTCCTCGGGGCCGCACTCACCCCCGCGCCTCCTCAAGGCTTTCAGAGGTCCCAAGGCTCTCCAGCCGCTCGTGCCCAACGCGGGGGTCACCGAGGGTGGCTCGCTTACTCGTTCAAGGGCCGCGGCCACCACCTCAGCGTCGAGAGCAGCCCTGCCCGTCCCCCTCCGCCCCGCCTCCCAAGACCACGCTCCCTCTAGCTCCTGGCCAATCGCTGAGCTACTTCTGCGGAGGGTCCCGTCCCTTCTACCTGCTGCGTCCAATCCGAGCCCACCGGCCGAGGAAGCCCCGCCTGGCGCGCGCCGCTGTCCAGCTCGCCGGCGGGAGCCGCCCAAAGCGTGCCCGGCACTTCGCAGGGGTGTGTTCCCCGCCCGGCACTGCCTTCAAACGCATGCGCACCGGCAGCCGGGCGACAAGCGAATGGAAGGAACGCCCCTGCACGTAGCGCGCGCGTCCCCATCTAGCGCTCGACCTCGTCCGGCCAATCACAGCTAGTCCCGTGAGCTCAGGGAAAAGCCGGTCTCTCTGGAAGCCTCAGATGCCCGGGATTGGCACTGTTACCTTGGCTACTGGCTCCCGAAGTCACCTTCTTTGGGGTCCACCTTCCCTTATCAGTCCCCACCGCCCAGGGAATTGTGCCCACCATTTTCTTGGTCCCAGGAGCTCTGAGAATGCATCATCCCCGGTAGAGGGGGCCCGTCACGGCCAACCACAGAGATCCCGGTCCTCCGGGATTCTAGAGCGTCCTACCGAAACGTCCGCTGACTTCTGGTGGCTAAACCTCTCCGCAGCTTCCGGCCAAGTTGGACGGCACCTCGCGGTTTCCTGGCCTCCAGGCTTATTTCCTCTGTTCGTTTGTTCGTCCTGTGATTTCTGTGCTTTGGGCTGCTTCGGAGTTAACCGAGACGGCCGCCCAGCCTCTGTCCCTCTGCGGAGCCGCAGGTCGGCGGAGTCCGCGCTGGAACCCAGCTGCCCAAACCCACCCCAGAATCCGATAGTTGATTCGTTCATTTATGTAGCAAATATGTATCGAGCACCTCTCCTCTAAGGCTTAGTGCCGGGGCACGTGGGGGAGGGGGTAAAGGTGGACATGGCGGATAGTGTGAACTGAGAGGAAAGGTTTTCTAAAAAGCCTGAAGTAGGGCTGAAAAGAAGTGAGGAATCTTGGTTTCACTTCCTAGGCGGTTTCTAGAAAAAAGCGATACAAATATTCATACCCACCTCCCCTTTCGTGTACAAAAATGTAGCATATTACACGCTTTTCCTGTTGATCATTCCATACCAGTAACTGGAGGGGTCCCTCACTTTTAAGCAACTTTTAACCACGTACCATAAAACTCACCCTTTTATAGTGTACAATTCAGTGTTTTTTGCTGTATTCACAGTTGAGCAGCCATCATCACTACCTAATTTTAGGTAGAGTGGTTTATAAAACATCTTCATCACCCCTACAGGAAACCTATGTAAACCAAAAAATATCTGAGACAAGTCTAAAGTCAATTTAGAAAGTTTATTTTGCCAAAGTTAAGGACATGGTGGTGACATAGTCTCATGTGCCCAAGGTGGTCGGGGCACAGCTCGCCTTTATACATTTTAGGAAGACGTAATACACAAATCAATACATGCAAGATTGATGTTGATTTTATGAGCTTATTGGCCATTTGTCTCCTTCGGGAAAATGTCTGTTCAATGTCTATTCTGGAAGGGCTGGACAACTCGAAGGGGAGGGACTTGCAAGTCACAGGTAGATTTAAAGATATCGTTAAGAGTTATTATCTATAGAAAGGATTATCTGCGTTATAATATGGAGTTGTGGAGACCTAGGATTTTTTTTCTTTTTTCTTTTTCTTTTTTTTTTTTTTTTTTGAGAGGGATTCTCGCTTTGTCACCCAAGCTGGAATGCAGTGGGGCGATCTTGGCTTCCTGCAACCTCTGCCTCCTGGGTTCAAGCGATTCTCCTGCCTCAGCCTCCCAAGTAGCTGGGATTACAGGCATGTGCCACTACACCCTGCTAATTTAGTAGAGACGGGGTTTCACCTTGTTGGCCAAGCTGGTCTCGAACTCCTGACCTCAGGTGATCCGCTGGCCTCGGCCTCCCAAAGTGCCAGGATTACAGGTGTGAGCCACTGTACCCAGCCAGGGCACCTAGGTTTTATTACGCAGTTGAAGCCTCCAAGTAGCAGGCTGTGGAGAGAATAGACAAATGTTTCTTATGAGATTTAAGGTCTGTGTTGATGGTAATGTTGGAGGATGTAATCAGGTGTGTCCAACTCCCACCTTCCATCGTGGCCTGAACCAGTCTTTCAGGTTAAATTTTAGGATGCGCTGGCCAGGGAAGGAGTCCATTCAGATAGTTGCAAAGAGCGTTCTTATTTTATTTTTGGTTTACACCCATTAACGGTCACTCCTCATTCCTCTTTCACCTGAGCCCTCCCAACCACTGAACTACTTTCTGTCTCTGTGGACTTGCCTATTGTGGACACTCTATACTAATGGAATCACACACTGTGCAGTCTTTTGTGTTTGGCTTATTTCACTTAGCATAAAGTCCATGTTGTCATATTAGCCGTTATTTTTATGGCCAAATAAATTCCATTGTTTGGATATACCATATTTGTGTATCCATCCATCAGTTATGAATATTTGGATTGTTTCCACTTTTTGGCTATTATGAATAATGCTTCTGAGAACATTTGTGTACAAGTTTTTATGTGGACGTATGTTTTCATTTCTCTTCAGAGTGGGATTGCTGGGTCACACGGTAAACTGTAAAGTTCTTGAGAAAGTGCCAAGCTGTTTTCTCCAGCAGCTGCACCATTTTACAAACTCACCAGCAGTATTTAAGAATTCTGATTTCTTCACATCCTCATCAACACTTCTTTTCTTTGTTCTTTTCTTTTTTTTTTTTATTTTTGAGACTGAGTCTTGCTCTATGGAGTGCATTGGTGCAATCTCAGCTCACTGCAACATCCACTCCCCACGTTCAAGCAATTTTTCTGCCTCAGCTTCCCGAGTAGTTGGGATTACAGGTGCCTGCCACCACAGCCAGCTAATTTTTGTATTTTTAGTAGAGATAGGGTTTCACCATGTTGGCCAGGCTGGTCTCCAACTCCTGACCTCAAGTGATCCACCTGCCTCGGCCTCCCAAGTATGGCTTTAATTTTCTTTTTTTTTTTTAATTATAGCCATCCTACTGGGTGTGAAGTGATATGTCATTGTAGTTTTGATTTGCATTTCCCTAATGACTAAAGATGTTGATCATGTTTTCAGGGCTTATTGGACATTTGACCCCTTTGGGGAAATGTCTGTTCAGTGTCTATTCAAATCCTTTGTCTTTTTTTTTGGAGACGGTTTCACTCCAGCCCAGGCTGGAGTGCAGTGGCAGGATCTTGGCTCACTGCAACCTCTGCCTCCCAAGCTCAAGTGATTCTCCTGCCTCAGCCTCCCAAGTAGTTGGGACTACAGGCACACAGCACTGCACCCAGCTAATTTTTGTATTTTTAGTAGAGACAGGGTCTCACCATGTTGGCCAGGCTAGTCTTGAACTCCTCAGCTCAAGTGATCTGCCCACGTTGGCCTCCCAAAGTGCTGGGATTACAAGCATGAGCCACCTCACTCAGCCCTTTGTCCATTTTTAAGTGGGTTATTTCACTTTTTAATGTTGAGCTGTCAGAGTTCTTTATATATTCTGAATATAAGTCCCTTATCAGATGATTTACAGGTATTTACAGGTATTACCTTATCAGATAATTTACAGATATTTGCAGATACTACCTTATCAGAGGATTTACAGATATTTACTTCCATTGATTTGCAGATATTTACTTCCCATGATTTACAGATATTTACTTCCGTTTTTTAGGTTGTCTTTTCACTTTCTTGATAACCTGTTGCTCAAAAGTTTTTAATTTTGATGAAGTTCAGTTATCTGTTTTGTCTTTTGTCACTTGTGCTATTGTCATATTTTTTTAAAAAAGCACTCATTTTTATAGCTGCATAATATACCTTTACAAATGTAATCTATTTAACCAAGACCCCCTAGGAACACATTTAGATTAGTTCAGTTTTTTCACTATTGCTAACAATGCTGCATATAAATACATTTTCTCGAACGCATCATTTTGCACACAGCAAGTATATATGCAGGAAGAATACCAGAAGTGGGAGTGTCAAAGAGTATTGTTCATATAATTTTAGTAGCTAATGTCAAATTTCTATCCTTAGAGATTACACCAGTTAAGACACCTACCAGCAGTATGAGAGAATGACTCACATGGTGCTTTTTAAAAGCCTGGAATTATTTGCTTGTCAAAAACGGGGAGATATACCATAAGAATCCTGATTTTTGCTTTCTTTTGGAAAATCAGATCTGTCAACATCAGATCAGCATTTCTACGTAGCAATGGAGCTGTGACCCCCGCCACTGAAGGAACACGTGCTCTCTATTCACCACAGTCCCTGCCACTCCCTAGCAGCCTCGCCAGCACAGGCCAAAAGTCAGATGCCACTTGGCACTGCATTTTCACAACCGTTTTCTACATCTTATTAAAAGCAGGAAAACGAAAGAGGCTGAGATGACACACGTTTCAAGAAAAGAAAGACCAAGTATATCTCTTTGGGGGAACAAAGACAATCCCATGTGTTATATACAGATATTCCACTCACTTGGTTCATGTTTCCTGCATGGACACTGTGGGCACTTGAGTTCAAGATTTCTGGGTTAGGTTACCGAAAGCCTCCGAACTAAATATAAGTGTCTACCTAGGAGTTTTGAGTAGGCAAATGCCCTTCAGAGCTGCCTTCCTGAAAGATATTTCTGGCAGACATCATGGAGGGTGTACTTGAAGTCAGAACATGCCTTGATTAAAAGAGGTTTGTGGGGTTAGGCATGGTGGCTCACGCCTGTAATCCCAGCACTTTGGGAGGCCGAGGCGAGTGGATCACCCGAGGTCAGGAGTTCGAGACCAGCCTGACCAACATGGTGAAACCCTGTCTCTACTAAAAATACAAAAATTAGCCGGGCGTGTTGGCAGGCACCTGTAATCCCAACTATCCAGGAGGCTGCGGCAGGAGAATCACTTAAACCCAGGAGGTGGAGGTCGCAGTGAACCAAGACCACGCCACTGCACTCCAGCCTAGGTGACAGAGTGAGACTCTGTCTCAAAAAAAAAAGTTACCAAAGAGGTATATAAAGAAGTAAATGCAGGAGGTGTGATGGTGTCCATTCCTAGTAGACAATGGGGACATCACCAGCATCCTTTCTAGTCTGTGCTGTGTGCTGGAGTCATAGCCACGAGCACAAGTCCCAGCCCTCTCTGATGAGGGAAATCTGTGACAGGCACCGAGATGGAGGGGAGCCAGCCCTGGGGAGCTAAGAATTGGCCCTTTGCCCAGCACAGGAAGTCAGGAAGGGACCCTGGGAGTGACATGTAAGTCGGGACCTAACGGATGAGCATGTGGCAGCAGAGGGACGGTGTCGGCAAAGGACACAGAGCTGATGCGGGTGAGAGTGTGGCGTATCTGAGGGCCACAAGAAGGCCGGAGGGAAGTGGCAGGAGGGAGGGGGTCACACAGAGACATGGGGACTAGAAAGTTAGGCAGGGGTGAGGCTATGCAGGGCCCCAAGGCCATGGAGGTAGCCAAGACTGACATCCCTGATCTCAAGTTCCTCATCTGTAAAGTGGGGATGTTCAGACCCACCTGGTTGCATTGTTTTGTGGACTTGAGGAATTATATCTGCAGGCACACCTGACGCAGGGTCCAGCCCTTCATTGGCGCTGCAGCAGCCGCCCTTGTTAACGCTGCCTCCGCTCCGCCCAGCCCTGCGGTGTTCCAGCAGCGTCTTCAGTGTGTAAACATTTCCACCTTCATCTTTCTCCAAGGGAAACTCAGGTGATGCATCATTATTCCTGGTTACAGGTGACAAAATGGGCTCCGCTGTGGGAGGGGCTTCTGGTCGTAGGACTCCCTGCACCAAGTTTTCATTCTTTTATTTTATTTTGAGACAGAGTCGTGCTCTGTTGCCAGGCTGGAGTGTAGTGGTGCAATCTCAACTAACTGCAACCTGCATCTTCCAGGTTCAAGCGATTCTTCCGTCTCAGCCTCCAGAGTAGCTGGGATTACAGGCACATGCCACCGCACCCGGCTAATTTTTTTGAATTTTTAGAAGAGACAGGGTTTCACCATGTTGGCCAGGATGGTCTGGATCTCCTGACCTTGTGATCTGCCCGCCTTGGCCTCCCAAAGTGCCGGGATTACAGATGTGAGCCACCACTCCCGGCCTGGGTTCTCATTCTTTACACACACACAGCTCTCTGACTAGTGCCAGCAGCCACAAGTAATCCAATTCAGTCCGCCAGTGCATGGCTGGGGCATCCAGGTTGAAGCCCAAGTGGCCAGACCACAGCCCACACCCATGTCTGCACCAGCCTCTCCTGCAGCCCACGCTCTCAAGGGCAGGCAGTTGTCTTTCTGCAGGACCCCCGCCCCTCCCCTTTCCCTGCCTTCTTTGGCAGGCCCTCCCGCTCCAGGCACCATCTACCTGCCAGAGTGGTCTTGGAAAGGATGGACTGTCCCTGTCTCATGAAGGGAGGCTAGTTTCACAGATGAAGCTACCAAAGACACTGCCTCTTCCCAGCAGGAATATTCTAGGCACCAATGGAACAGGTTGGGGAGGAGAGTTTGGGACTAAGATCTCCCATGAGCCCTCAGAAGCCACCATAGAGGTGAGGATTGAATTGTAATCCCATCGGCTGGTGACCTTAGGCAAGCCTCAGCCCTCTCTGAGCCTCCGTCTCCCCTCTGCATAATGGGAGTAGTGATCTGTTCCCCTGTCATGCAGGAAGGACTCTCCCCAGTGCTGAAAGTGGGGTATTGGTCTCAATCATAACTGGTTCCAGGCACCTATACACACACATTCACACACAGACAACACTCTTAGGTACACGCTTACATTCACACACACAGATTTGCACAAACACGCACAGAGATTTGCACAAGCACACACACAGGGCACAGGTACACACAAGCTACTGGGACATACACCTCAGGGACACACACGGGGACTTGCACACTCAAAGACAAATCTGCACACAGGACGCACAGACATACACACACTCCTCTCTCCCTCCAGGGCTGCTGCCTGTTCACTCTGCCTCACCACACAGAGTGGCCAGGGCCACCTGCCTTCCTCTCCGTGTGTCAGAAAAATCGGAGGGGTGATCACTGCCTGAAAGTGCCTCACATGCCGGGGCTCGGGGGGCAGGATTCACCCAGAGAGGCGAAGGCACCAAAGCAGTGGGGCTTGACAGGTAGGGTGGGCTTTGTTGTGGCTGACCTGCCCACAGCATGTGGAGATCCAGGCCTCCAGCCTGGACCCCTGCCTTGGCTCAACCCAGTGTAGCATTTGCCTGTAGCCCTCCCCTTGGGAAAGGGACCACCCCTGAGGCCCACCTATGAGTTGAGTGTGGTTTTGGTGGAGGAAAGGGCAGGAAGCCGCATCTAGGAAGTGGCTGCCCATGACTTCCAGAGGCCTGGGTGGGTGGCTGACCCCACGGCCAGATGGCTCCAGACACCTCTCCAGGCCTCACTTCTGCTTCCACCATTCAGCACAGCCAGGCTGACCACAGACCTGGGTGGGGGAAGCTGGTCACGTCCTGTCACCATGCCTGGAGTTCCACCATTGGTGCTGCAGTCCTCTGTGGTCCCAAGAGAGCCCAGCAGCTGAGCAAACACACTGAGGCTGACATCGCCCATCCCAGAACATTCTCCAAGGCCTGCGTTTGCCTGCCAGAAATATCCCAAGTCTGTGAGGGACACACACAGCACATGTCATCAAGATGTCAGCCACACGGCCATGTGCCCCTCCTCCTGGCCCTCCGCTCTGCTCTGGAACGGTGGCATCTCCAGGCTCAGCTCAGGCCCTCTCCCTGGAGGGTTGTTCTCCTTGAGCTCCAGATCCAATACCCAGTTGTCCTGAGATGTGTACCCCATGGGCACCCTGAGAATCCACTCTGCACGGTAGCCAGAGCAATCTTTCAAAAAACAAATCAAATCATTCTCCTGCAGCAGCTGCCCTATCTCATAGAATAAAGCTCATCACCGAGGCTTGCAAGGCTCTGCCCATAAAAAATGGAAGGGAGACGGGAGGTGGCTGTCGGTGAAGTGCCCGAGCTCTCTGAGTCCAGGGTGTGGCGACAACTCCAGCTTGTCTGGTTTCCTGTGAGATCATCCTTTCACCCATCGGTAATGTGCTCCCTGCCCAGTTTTCTCTCTCAATCTACAGGAAAAGCCTGTAGGAAATGACTGAGCGGCGGGTGTCGTCCAGAATGAGCTGGGGTGTGGGCCATGGTTGGTGGGGCAGTAGGTAGGGATCCTGCTGTGAACATCCCAGGAGGAACAGGCCATGGGGTGGGCAAAATCACACAGTGAGTCTTCCAGAATCAATCGTGAATCTCCATCTTCTCCCACCTGCCACCTGGGTTGCCAGGTAAAACACAGGATAACCAGTGTTTTCAATTGGAATTTCAGATAAACACCAAATAATTCTTTTATTTATTTATTTATTTATTTATTTAGAGATGGAGTCTCTCTCTGTCACCAGGCTGGAGTGCAGTGGCATCATCTTGGCTCACTGCAACCTCCACCTCCTGGTTCAAGCGATTCTCCTGCCTTAGCCTCCCAAATAGCTGAGGCTACAGGCGCACATCACCACACCCGGATAATTTGTTGTATTTTTAGTAGAGACGGGGTTTCACCATGTTAGCCAGGCTGGTCTTGAACTCCTGACCTCATGATCCACCCACCTCAGCTCCCAAAGTGCTAGGATTACAGGAATGAGCCACCGCGCCCAGTCTCAAATGATTCTTCAGTTATGTGTGTCCCAAGTAATGCATGCATCCTGTATTTTTCTTTGCTAAGCTGGCAAACCCACCTGGATGACCACAGCTGCCTGCTCCGTGGCCTCTCAGCTTCCCCCAACACCCACACAGAGGGATCCTGTGAAAACCCAGGCCACTTCACCTCCAGTCACTGGGCCTGGCACGTTCTCTGACCTCATCTCATCCCCACAGTGATGTGCTGGTAAAGTGGCACGTCCCATTTTCTAAGAAAAAACAAAATATAAAAAATTAAAGCCCTGATTGTAGCACTGGCCAATTCACTTGGTGTAAATATTCCTTCCGTGGCTGATTGCAAGCGACCAGCATGATACTGCTGAACGCAGGGTTGGGAAGAGGCGCACAGTTGTCTCAGCGCAGGCAGTCCCCAGACTGCCCCTCCCTCCACCCAGGGCCTTGGCACTCAGTGTGCTCTTTGCCTGGATGTGCACACTCCCAGATCCGGGCTCGGCCCTTCACTTCTTTCTGGATTTTGCTCCAGTGTCTTCTCCTGAGAGGAGAATTGCTTGTCTAGGATAATCCTATATGCCCCCCATCCCTGGCCAGCCCTTTGCCGAGCTTCATGTTTTTTCTTCATAGGACTTGTCAAAAACAAAAAAGGAATGTCATCCACTCCACTACTTCTCAGAGGGGGAAAGTGTAGCTCTTGGAAACAAGCATCCTAGAACTGTCAGAGGTGCTCAGACTCAGCTACATCTAATGTAAAAAACAGAACTCATGGTTCTGGGTTTGTGTGTTTCTTGTTTTATTTGTTTGTTTTTGAGACAGAGTCTCGCTCTGTCGCCAGGTGCCAGGCTGGAGTGCAGTGGCACGATCTCAACTTGCTGCAACCTCCGCCTCCCGGATTCAAGCAATTCTCCTGCCTCAGCCTCCCGAGTAGCTGGGACTACAGGCATGTGCCACCACACCCAGCTAATTTTTGTATGTTTTAGTAGAGATGGGGTTTCACCATGTTGGCCAGGATGGTCTCAATCTCTTTTATTTTTCTTAGAGACACGGTCTGCTATTTGCATCGTGGCTCTGGGGGTAACTGTGCAGAGACCTACCTGTCTTGTGACCATCTGAGACATGGCTTCTGTTTGTATTCCTCTATGAAATGCTTCTTTCTGCTGGGCGCAGTGGCTCACGCCTGTAATCCCAGCACTTTGGGAGGCCGAGGCTGGTGGATCGCCTGAAGTCAGCAAGAGTTCAAGACCAGCCTGGCCAACACGGTGAAATCCCGTCTCTACTAAAAATACAAAAATTAGCTGGGCGTGGTAGCGGGCGCCTGTAGTCCCAGCTACTCGGGAGGCTGAGACAGGAGAATTGCTTGAACCCAGGAGGCAGAGGCTGCAGTGAGCTGAGATTGTGCCACTGCACTCCAGCCTGGGTAACAAAAAGCAAAAACTCCATCTCAAAACAAACTAACAAAAAAATGCTTCTTTCTGAGAAACTGGATTTGTCTGCCTCTTTCTGCAACCTCTCAGCCCCTGTAGCTTCTGGTTTGCATAGACCTGCTCACCGTAGGACTGAGCCCATACAGTACTTCAAGGATGAGGGGAAGGGTGAGGTGGGGCCCAAGGAATCGTCAAGGACAGGCCACAAAGGGTACTGACTTGGCACCATTTATGAAATTCAGCCAAGTGCCTGGCCCGTGCCAGGCATTCCACACAACAAGCATTCCAAATGTGGTTCCTCCGCTGAAGAGCCAAGAGGCAAAGACAGAAGAAAAAACCTATAAAGGCTTTGAGAGGAATGATTTGGGGACTTGGAGTCACAGGGATGCTAGTTCAAATCCCAACTCTGCTTCCAACGCACTGTGATCTTGGGAAGCTGGTTTGTCTCTGAGTCTTGACTTCCCCATCTATAGAAGGGGGCTAGGAGCACTGGTCTGCAGAGTCACTGTGAGGAGCCCAGAACCACAGGTGCTCAGAACTTCGTGGGGTGTAAAGAGAGGGCGTGTGGGATTATTACTGCTACTGTTGGTCTCAGCTGGCGGTCCTGTCTGCCTCTTACCTGAGACAGGAGGCAGAGCAGGATTCTGAGAAGTCTTCTGCCCCAGCACCCAGGACGGGCTCCAGGGAGGAGGATCTGCAGACCCCAGCACCGAGTCTGTATGCAGGATGCCTGCCCCTAGTGTGCACCCCAGGGCTGCCCACCCTGAGTCTCAGGTCAGGCCTGCCAGGCAGCTTCCTCTTCTTCCCCTTGCCCAGTGACATGCACCTTCTGGGGGCAGTAGGGAGGGGCACTGGAGAGGTTAGATCTCTTGGCCGACAGGGTGGGGGCCAAATCCAGCTGGGACAAGGTCCCAGCAGATGTGGCCACTGCTGCTGCTGTTTGGTAAAGAGCTGTGGGTAGGGGAACTGGGGAATTAGAGAGGAAGGGGGGCTGCCATTCCTGGAAGGCCAGGGTCAGGGTCCCAGTTCTCTTAAAACCAGTAACCCACCCTGGGTTTGAGCAACAGGAACTTGGGGCCAGCACAGAGAAGGCAACAGGCAGCAAGGGTCTCAGTCTTCAGCCGGCAGGGAGGCGCTCCATGCAGGTCTCAAACTCGCAACCTCAGGTGATCCGCCCACCTCAGCCTCCCAAAGTGCTGGGATTACAGGCATGAGCCGCCACGCCTGGCACATTTTTTAATTAAAAAAAAAAGAGAGAGTGAGAGAGAGAGAGAATAGCTACAAATGTGCGGAACTATGACATATATTATCACATTTAATCCTCACAACAACCCTCTGGGTGTGATGAGGAAACTGGGACTCCAAGAGGTTAAGGGACTTTTCTGCAGTCACATCGGACTCCACTGCAGGCAGTCTCATTTTGAGCTGGAGGGGCGAGGGCTGGAAGCTGGGCTGCAGAGGTCACAGGGGCTGGATGCATGGTAGACCTGCAAGGCCCTGGGACCCGGAGCTGAGCTCTGAGGCCTCAATCCCCTAAGGTGCAGGGCCCAGGCCGGCTGAGGCCTCCAGCAAGAAGGGCCTAGACAAATGGCTTTGGCAGCTGGTACCGCTGTGAGGGGGCTCTCATCTCTGAAGAGTGGGTGCTCACAGGTGCCAACTGCTTTGACAGGTTGCATGGCCAGGAGGGGTGGGGGGGGAGCTCCCGGAGGGTGTCCCCCCACCCTCTCCACCTCTCCAGCCTCTCCACCTCCCCTTTGCCTCCTCCCTCCACCACTGACCTTGGTCCCACTTCAGTGTGACCTTGAGTCCAGGTCGACTGCAGATGGACTCTTGTGAGATCAAGTCTCCATGGCGAGCTACTCTTGTCCTCAGCAGGGCCTGGGTTTGGTGGCCTGGCCCTGGCATGACTGGCAAGGCCTCCGTCTCTCACTAGCGCTGTGCAGCCTGTCCCCCAGCCGCCCAATCCCACTGTTTCCTCTTCCTGAGACAGCTTTGCTGGGCCCAGGGGTTTGAACCCGATTTCAGTAAGGGTGGGAGCAGAAGCCTGGGATGATTGAGAGACTTGGGGAGGCAGGTGGCCAGGGTGGAGCTCGGGACCCTGCAGGGGCTCTAGCCAGCTGCCCAGCTGCACCATGGCCACGGGCATGCAGGGGAGAGGGCTGGCGCTGACATCTGGTCTGCTAGAGCTGGCTTCCAGCCCCACCACTGTCCAATGGCTGACGGCCCCACCTGCCCAGTGCACTGGAAGCTTCCCTGAGGGGGCTGCGTGGGAGTGCACCAGAGGACAGAGTTGTCCTAAGAGTGACACGGGAGTGCGGAACATCTAGGAGGACAGAGCCCAGGAAGGCATCCGGGGGCGGGGAGACTTGGCACAGGCAGGGAAGCTTGACAATATATGGTAATAACCAGCATGGCTGGGCTGGTGCAGGCCTGCTGGATGCCAGTCAGGCTGAGGGTCTGCCCCGCCCCGTGCTGCAGAGTGTCCTGCTGAGACTGCTGCATGTCAGCATCTGCAGAGACGACTTTCTCCCCCAACCTGACTGTCTGGACCTGAAGGACAGCCTGCCCAGTGGCTTCCAGTGCACCAGGCTCTCCACTGGGCCCCCTGAACTGGTGGTAAGGATTCCAGCAGGCCCTATGCAAGCCCCTGAGATCCCCTCCCCCGAAGTCCCTTCTAATGCCACTAGACTTGTTAAAGTTAGGCCTGGTCAACCTCCCATCCTATCCTAGAGTCTCCTATTCCCCAGCAACCAGGGGTCAGGCTTATTTGCACCCCTGAAGGCCACCCGAGAACTTCCTACCCCTTGGAGAGACTCCCCCGTTATGTCCTATGGAATGTGGGCAACCTTTGGTATAGCCAGGTCTTAAACTACTGGGAGCCCTCAGATAATAATTACAAGCATTTTGCTGAAAAGTAACTTTTGTGCAGTACTGAGCCTCAAAGGCCAAAGGGAGGAAAGAATTGGGTGAGACTGATAGAATGCGTGGGAGAAAGCACTTTCACTAGAAAGAGACGGACAGAGGGGTGGAGGAAGGGAGTATGACCCCTACTCCAAGAGGGGAAATGGGCCCTGTCTTGGGCTCTGGGTGCAGCACTTGGGCCCCGAGCCCACCCACCCCTAGTCCTCCCACTCCTTCCCTGAGCTGGTCTTGTCAGATGTGTGAACCTGGTTACCCACTGCCCGCCTCCCCTGATCAAGTATCTTTGCTCACCAGGCAGGGGCTGGTTCAGTGGGTGCGGGCTGGGCTGAGACTGCTCCTTTTCTCCCTCATGCAGGTGGCTGATGGGACTCCCCTAGTCTGCTCCCAAGCTGGCAGCTGGCTGCTGCAGGGTGTGATGACCTGGGGTCCCTGCTTGGAGCCTGGCCTCCCGGGAGTCTACACATCTGCGAATTCCTTCATTTCCTGGATCCGAGATAACATCTCCAACGTCTCATTTGACACCTCTGCCAACAGATGCTCTTGGGACTGGCCCAGGATAAGACAGAGGCAGTGAAGGTTGTGAGCCTCTGGAGTCCTGCCTGGGTTCGAATCCTGACTTAGCTACTTACCTGCCTTTCCCATCTGAATCTGTTTCCTCCTCCGTAAAATGGAGATATCTTCAATTACTCATTTATTCAAGAAGTTAGTAGTTACCAAGTGCTTACTATGTGACAGGCCACAAAGATACAAGACTGACTCGTGGAGCTGGCAGTCTAGTGGGAGAGGCAAGCACTAGGCCGAATTATGACCAGAATAAATGTGCAAACACAAACCACGGGGGCTCTAAGAGAACGGATCCACGTGCTCACGGAGGCTGTGACCTACTCAGGGCGTCCAGGGAATAATTGACATTTGAACGGGGTCCTGACAGATTCGTCGATTCTGGCTGGAAATTCCCCTGAGCGCTGGATGACTGGGGTGCCAGGCGATGCCCACTGCAGGCCTCAGTTTCCCCAGCTTCGCACTGAAGAGCGATGACTTGGATATAAGAATTCTTGAGGTCCCTCCCAAGTTTGTTTAATAAACTTTTTCGAGGGCGAAGGTCTCCAAGCCACAAGGGCGCATCCCCTTCACCTGTTTGGAGCTTGCTTGACCCCAAGTGGGGAGCCTCTTCCGGCGTTAATCCAGGCAGCTATGGTCACGCCGCCCGCGCTCCGCAGCGCCTCCCTCCGCATCCTCGCGGTGGGGCCACAGCGACATCTAGTGGATGAAGGTATTTTTAACACTCGGCTTGCCGCGGGCGTGAAACAGAGGCGCTGCTCCCCAGAACTCAGCTCTCTTCCGCCTCCGCGCTTTGTGGGGAGCCGGGCTGAGTCAGAGTGAACACGCACTCCCTGCGGTGCAATTGAGTCGCGCGGTAGGGCTGGCTTTTTCCGACAGCTCAACGCTCCCACCCCAAGTTTCTCGGTCCTAGCTGCCCCAAGGACGGGCGGGGCCACGGTGTGGAGCCCCGCCCCGCACAAGCCCCGCCCCCTTACGACGGCGCTTGCTAACTGCGCCTGCGCATGACACACACACACACACACACACACACACACACACACACACACTCACTCTCTCTCTCTCTCTCTCTCTCTCTCTCACACACTCTCTCTCTCTCTCTCTCTCTCCCCCACCCCCCCGTGGCCTTCGCGAAGGTGTCGCTGCCAAGAAACGTGTCCCGCGCGCCACGCCGTCTGTTTCTAGGGCAACGCCGGCGTCTCTTAGCAACCGCGCGCGGCCTAAGTGGGTTCCCCCGGAACCGCCAACCGTACCATGACGACCACGAGTCCTAGCGTCTTTCTACTGATGGTCAACGGGCAGGTGGAGAGCGCCCAGGTGAGCGGCCGTGGACCCCGCCGGGGCCCGTCCCCCAGAGTTCCCCGGGGCCCTTTCCGCAACCCCGCGGGCTGTCCTGTGGCCCCCAGAGAGCCACGTCATTCCTCTGAGCCTCTCCGTTAGGCAGGTGCGGGAAGCCAGCATTGGAGGGCTTGGCGCGAGGTTTTCGGGAGCCTGAGTTCCGATGTGCAGGTGTAGAAGCAGACCTCGAGATATTGAGGAGATGTTGAGCTAGTACTGAGGTCACACTCGGCCAAGCCTGTGGCCCTTCGCACGGATCATGCGCACTTGGTTGAGTCACTGGCAGGAGCCTCCCGGGGTGTAACGCGAGGAGCCGAGGCTCGGCCGAGTTTTCGGCATTTGCCCCGTGTCGGGTGCCCAGCGACTGCCACGCGTTCTGAATCCCCAGATCCTTGAACTCAGGTTCGAATCCAACCATCCAACGATGGTGGTGCCCTGGAACGCCCCAGGGAAGGTGTGCCTGTCAGGCCCGAGGGACAGGACGCTACTCTCCATCCCCCTACGCTTTAGACGAACCATTTATTGTAAACAAAAACCAACGTTCACCAAGTCCTCCATGTGTGCCAAAGTCAGTGCTCGGCACTGCTTATTCCGTCCTTCCAACCTTGCCAGATAGGCGCTACTAACACCCCCATTTTACAGCTGGGGAAGCAGCCAAAGGAACTGGCCTGTCTGGGACTTGAACCCACGCCTGTCTGACTTCATAGCTTCGCTACGCTGTCCTTCCAGGTTGTTGGAGATGGTGTTTATTATTATGTTATTGTGAGGTGTGACTGAGACGGTTTGGGTAAGGCTCTGATAGGGCCTGATGCTTTGTTGGTGTCTCCTGCCTTCCTGTTTCATCAGGGATACTGCTCCACGCTCCCACCCTGTCCGCCTCTGCCTTAGCCTAGTGCCTAAGATGGTCTTTCTCCCCTCTCTTGTTCTATCCCATTAGGGGCTCTTGGCTGGCCTGAGTCACATGTGTCTGTGCTCTCAGCATCATCAGCCCCCCACACACACTCACACTCACACTCACACTCACACTGTTCCTCCCTGCTCTGCTCTCAGCTCCTCCCTCTTTTCAGGGCCTCAGCTCCAGCCTTGCATATGCCCTGTGCCTGATGGCTTCCTGGGTTCTCAGACCTTTCACGTCAGCACCATGCCCTTATACTAGCGGTCCTCAGCCTTTTTGGCACCAGGGACTGGTGTCGTGGAAGACAGTTTTCCCATGGACAGGAGGTGGCGAGGGATGGTTTGGGGATGATTTGGGGACATTACCTTTATTGTACACTTTATTTCTATTATTATTACCTTGTAAAGTATAATGAAATAATTATACAACTCACCATAATGTAGAATCAGTGGGAGCCCTGAGCTTGTTTTCCTGCAACTAAATGGTCCCATCTGGGGGTGATGCGGTGACAGTGACAGATCATCAGGCGTTAGGTTCTCATAAGGAGCGCACAACCTGAATCCCTCATATGTGCAGTTCACAATAGGGTCCATGCTCCTATGAGAATCTAATGCCGCCACTGCTCAGACAGGAGGCGGAGCTCCAGTGGGGAACTGCTGTAAATACAGATGAAGCTTTGCTCACTTGCCTGCTGCTCACCTTCCGTTGTGTGGACCCGTTCCTAACAGGCCACGGACTGGTACCAGTTGGGGACCCCTGCCTTAGGACTCATCTGTGCCCAGCCCTGTGCTGAGCAATGGGGACCCAGAAAGGCATGAAATCTGTTCTCTGCTTATGGTCTAGAGGAATTGACAGACTTAGGCACAGGCAATCATTGCTTTTGTGGAGGGAAGCACAGGGCTACAGAAGCCAAGAAGAGACCTTAAACCAGCCTGAGAGTGAGGGCAGGCTCCCTGAAGGGTAAGTTTTGAAGTATCAGCAGGAGTTTTTCAGATGAAGAAATAGAAAGGACAGATCAGACAGAAGGCAGAGCCTGAGCAAAAGCCTGGGACTCTCCGTGGATTCCCACATCTTGGCCCTGAGCCTCTCCTCTGAATGCCAGGTCCACATCCCCAGCTGGCTCTTCGACCCAATCCCAGGTGCCTCGCATTCAGAGTTCCTCTTGGCTGCACTTGTCTAGCAAACGCACTGGCCTCAGCGTGAATACCAGTTGACACACCCTGTGCTTTCTTCAGTTTCCAGAGTATGATGACCTCTACTGCAAGTACTGCTTTGTATACGGCCAGGACTGGGCCCCCACAGCGGTAAGCTGGACTCTTGGGCCTCCCTTACTTACCACCTTCATGACTTTTGGGGTTTCTGAAGGTGTCATACCCTTCCCCTCCCCATTCAGAACCAGTCGGGAGGTAGACACCGAGTTCAGGGGACCCACACGTGAGTGTTCCTGGTAAGCTGGAGCAGAGGACACAGCCACGGTTGGGCTCCCTGATCCATCCCCCAAGACCACTCACGCCCTACCCTGTGAGCTTGCCCAGGGCAGCAAAGAGCAGCGTCTGCAGCGGGAGCTGGCCCTGGTGCGCCAGCCTGGCCGTGGCTGAGCTCTGGACACTCTGGCCAGGCTGCTCACCATTTGACCTCTCCTTAGCCAGTGGGGAGGACACATGTTCTTGCTGGGGGAGGGGATCAGATAATAAGGAGTGCGTATTCTAGGATGTCAGTGAGCCAGAAGTGCGGAGGGGAGACCAAGCCAGGAAGTGACAGGGATGAGCCATGAGAGGGAGGCCGCAATCTCACGAAGGCTGCCAGGGAGGGCCTTGCCAAGAAAGTAACTTTTGAGTAAAGACCTGAAGGAAGTGAGGGAACAAGCCATGGGGAAACCTGTGATAAGTGCCCGGGCAGAAAGCAGAGAGTACAAAGGCCCTGGGACAGGAGCGCGCCCAGCCTGTTTGAGAACCAGCAAGGAGGCCGTGTGGCCCCTGGAGAGTGAGCCAGCAGGAGAGCAGCCGGAGATGGAACAGGGAGGCACCAGAGCAGATCTTGCAGGACTCAGAAGGTCAGAGTAAGGACTGTGACCTTTACTCAAAGGGAGTGGGGTCCCCTTGGAGAGCTTTCAACAGAGAAGAAAGTAATCTGACTTATGTGTTTAGAAGATTCCCGGGCTTTTATGACAAGGATAGACTGTGGGAAAGGGCAAGAGCAGGCAGCACAGTTGGCTTTGACAGCAATGCAATGAGAGAGGAGGGCAGCTGCCGTGCGGCAGCGGGAGGGCTGGACTGCAAGTACACCCTGAAGATAGAGCCACTGGGTTCTTCCGATGGATGTGGGGTCTGAGAGAAGGAGGAGTTAGGATTCACAGCAGGGCTCTTAGCCTCAGCACTTAGAAGTAGGGAGCTGCCTTTCAGTGAGAAGAGCAGATTGGGGAGCCTGGTGTGGGTTAAGGGCGAGGCGCCCACTGGATGTACAAGAGGAGGTGCTGATCCACAGTACAGGGGCAAGGACCAGGATGGAGACGTAAATTTGGGAACCTTCGACATCTCGAGCACATCGAGAGCCATGAGACAAATGAGATCATGGAGGACAGGTAGAGGAGCCGGCCAAAGATGCAGCCTTAGGACAGCACACTGAGAAGGAACCAGCAAGAGCCACCAAGCAGGGCCACCCTGTGCAGTGGAGAGACCCAGAAGCCAAAGGAAGACAGTGTATCAAGGAGGAAGCAGCTGGGTCAGGCACTGCTGATGGCTCAAGTAACACAAGGACGGAGAAATAACGGTTTTGCATCTAGCAATGCTGATCACGGGCATTGGAGAAAACCCTTTGGTAGAGTGCTGGAGCCAGCAGTCACATTGGAGTGGGGTCACAGAAGAATAGCAGGGGAGGGGCCCCGTGCAATGGCGCAGGCCTGTAATCCCAGCACTTTGGGAGGCTGAGGCAGGCAGATCATGAGGTCAGGAGTTTGAGACCAGCCTGACCAACATGGGGAAACCCCATCTCTACTAAAAATACAAAAATTAGCCGGGCATGGCGTGCCTGTAATCCCAGCTACTCAGGAGGCTGAGGCAGGAGAATCACTTGAACCCCGGAGGCAGAAGTTGCAGTGAGCTGAGATCGCTTCACTGCCCTCCAGTCTGAAGCGACAGAGTGGGACTCTGTTTAAAAAAAAAAAAGAATAGCAGAGGAGAAATTGGAACTGGTGAGTGAGGCAGCTTTTGGAAGCAGTTTTGCTATAATGGGAGCAGAGAATGGGTTGGTGGCTGGAAGAAGCAGCAGAGTTGAAAGAGGACTGTGTGATGGACAAAACACATCTATGTGCTCACCGATGGGGATGCTCGGATGCGGGTGGGGATGCAGGGGAGTGCAAGCACTGCTGGACCATTTCCTTCAGTGGGGCAAGAGCTTGGGACCAGATCTAGTGCCCTCGTGCCTGGGAGAGTGGCTGGCCTCCCAGGGTTGTCACACACGCTACCACATTAAAGTACCAGACTTAGGAGGTACTCCATCATCTCTTAGTCCCCTTTGTTTGGAAGCTAGTGTCTTGGGAGAAGGTAGCTGAGAAAACAGCCCTCCCAGCTGCCTGCTGAAGGTAAGGGAGGAGCCACAGCAGCTTGGCTCTGATCTGACTCCAGCTGTGTCTGTCCTTGTCCCCACAGGGTCTGGAGGAGGGGATCTCACAGATCACATCTAAGAGCCCAGATGTGCGGCAAGCACTGGTGTGGAACTTCCCCATTGATGTCACCTTTAAAAGCACCAACCCCTACGGCTGTGAGTCTGCAGGGGCCCTGCAGGGTAGGGTGGCAGAGCTTTCACACAGCACCCCCAAGACGGCCTCTGCCTCATGCAGCCCGTGACTGTTCACATTCAGATTGTCACCTGGGCTCTTGAAGCAGCCCTCAGCGCTCTCTCTCGCCATCTGTCCCTTTCCCTCCTCTTCCTCATCCGCACTCACCCCGGTTCATCTGCTACAGGCTGTGCAGCTGGCCTTCTGGAAGTTCAGAGTGGATCAGGGCCAGTGACCATGCCTGTAAAAGGCAGGCCCCTCCCTGGCATGCAGGGCCACAGCTGTCTGGCCTGGAGGTCACTCTGCCTGTTGACTTCCTATGGCCTGTTGTGTTCCGGCCAGACCCTGGCACTTGCTCCTCCTGTGCTAGCCCCTCAAGTTCCTTCATCTGAGCTTCATTCATGCTGATCCCTCTCTCCGAATGCCGTTCCCATGTCCTACCTCCAACCTCTTTCCCAAGGGCTTCCTGGCTGGCATTACTTATTTTCTACCCTGGCTGGTGCTTATTAACCATGCTGATCTTCCACTTGCACTTAATAAGTGCCTACTATACACAAAGCCTGGGCTTAGTCTCCATGGGGACGATGAATACTTTCCCTATGTGGACTCATCCGAGCTTCCCAGTCATACCTGGTGGATGGATTTCTCTCTATTTCTTTTCCCATATGAGGAAACTGACACTCAAAACTGACTTCACTTGCCTTCTGCTTTACATCTGGTGACCAAGTGTGGATTTTCATTCAGGGCCCTCTGATTTCACAGTCTAGGCCTTTCTGCGGCACGTGGCCTGGACCTAGGCTCACCACAGTGTTGAGGGTCAGGAGCAGAAAATGCCTGGTGGTCCTCTTGGGCAGGGAATTCCATTCTGCTGTCATCATCCATGAATAGGAAGCTGCAATCGACTTCCTGTAACAGTGCAGTAGGTACTGTAGGAACTCGGCCAACCTCCTCCTGCTGACGACAGGTAGGAGAGGTAAATGAAATACACAGAGGCAAAAACAAAACGCAGCTACCTCAAAGGCATCAGAGAGCTAGTGAAGTAGAAGAGATTTACCGGGCAAGATCCAGGAGAAGAACAGAAATCCAGAGAGGTTACCCCCAACCCATCTCCCCTGGGAGTGTTTGCTGATTCCAGTAGAGATGATTGAGAGACTCATCAAGACTTTTGACAGCCTCTCTGGGCCCAGGACGCACACAAAAACCTGATGTTCAGAGCCTTCCAAGGGACTGGGAGGAGGGCCTCAGGTAAATCTCTGCAAACTGGGTTAAGACCTCAAAGAGCTGCCCTAGGAATAAGGGAGAGATGGAAGCGGAGCAGCCTCCCAGGGATTGCCGCCTGGCCCCTGATAATTTCAACCTCCTGATTTTTGCATTCAGCTCCAAGATCGTTACAGCCAAGGCACCTGGCAAAAGCAAATAAGAAACCTCTTTTGGCTGGGCGTGGCGGCTGTCTGTAATTCCAGCACTTTGAGAGGCTGAGGCAGGCAGATCCCCTAAGCTCAGGAGTTTAAGACCAGCCTGGGCAATATGGCAAAAATCTGTCTCTACTAAAAATACAAAAATTAGCCTGGTATCGTGTTGGGCACCTGTAATCCCAGCTACTTGGGGGGCTGAGGCAGAAGGGTTGCTTGAGCCCAGGAGGTTAATGCTGCAGTGAGCAGAGATCATGCCACCGCACTCCAGCCTGGGTGACAAAGTGAGACCCTGTCTCAAAAAAATAAGAAAAGAAACCTCTTTGGAAAAATATAACATTTCATAGACATCAAATAATTTCTATATATTTTTTCAAATGTAATATCTGGCATATAATAGGGCACATAAGAATCAAGACAACATGAATGATAACCAGCAAAAATAAGGCAATAAGGCAATAGAGATAAAGAGACTCTCTAGATACTGAAATTGTCAGGTACATTTTTACTATGATCAAAAGAGATAAAACACATTGAGAATTATGGCAGAGAATTAGGAAGCCTACCTTTTTTTTAAATTGCAGACAGAGTCTTGCTCTGTCTCTTTGAGTAAAGTGGTATGATCTCAGCTCATTGCAACCTCTACCTCCTGGATTCAAGCAATTCTCATGCCTCAGCCTCCTGCGTAGCTGGGACTACAGGCGTGTACCACCATGTCTGGCCAATAATTTTTTGTATTTTTAGTAGATACGGGGTTTCACCATGTTGGCCAGGCTGATCTTGAACTCCTGGTCGCAGGCAATCCTCCCACCTCAGCCTCTGAAAGTTCTGGGGTTACAGGCTTGAGACCCATGTCTAAACATATTTTTTAAACATTATAATAGAAATTCTAGAATTGAAAAATATGATAACCAAAAGCAGGAATTCATCAGATTAAACACAACTGAAGAGATAGTTATATACTGAAAGTTAGGTCAAAGGAAAATACCTACAATGAAACTCAAGAATAAAAAATATAGACGAGAAGGTAGGAGACAGAGAATACTAGAAGTCTGCCATATGGAATTGGAGTCCCGGAAGGAGAGGTGGGAGGACAAGATGGAGCCAATATTGGAAGCAGCTACAATTTTTTTCAAAAATGATGAGACACATCAAAGCCACAGATTCAAGCAGACAAACCTCAAGCAGGATAAATGGAAGAAACCCACCCCTAGGTACATGATAATAAAACAGCTGAAAACCAAAGACAAAAAGAAAACCTTGAAAGGAGCTAGATTTGGGTTACACAGATGTATGCATTTGTCAAAATCCATTGAATAGTACACTTAAGATGTGTGTTTCATTGTGCATAAATTTTATCTGGAAAGAACTGTGAACAAATATTGAGCTCTATTTACTGATGCACATAGTGCAATATGTCGGGGAAAGTGTCCAGAGATCTGTAATTCACTCTGATATTCCTCACAAGTAGGATGAGTTGACGGAGGCGTGGGGAGAGGCAATAAAGCAAGTAGATCCAGCCGTCAACGATGACCTGGTAGTGAGGCAGTGCAAGTGCCCTGGAACTCTTTTAGCTTTTCAGGGGGAGTGGAGTATTTTCTTTGACCATGGTGAACTTAAGCTGGGAACTAATAACAAGGATAATGAGAAAAATCTCCGTATGTTTGAAAAATAAGAAAGTAACTTCTAAAAATAACCCATATGTCAAGAAATACTAATGGAATAATGGAATTTTGAACTGAAAATAAAAATACTGAGCTATTTAAATTTGCAGGGGGCAGTTAAAGTCATGGTTAGAGGGAAATGTTGTAATTTATTTTTTAATTTATTTTTTTTTGAAACGAAGTTTCATTCTTGTTGCCCAGGCTGCAGTGCAATGACACAGTCTTGGCTCACTACAACCTCCGCCTGCTGTGTTCAAGCGATTCGCCTGCCTCAGCCTCCCAAGTAACTAGGATTACAGGTACCCGCCACCACGCCCAGCTAATTTTTTTGTATTTTTATTAGAGACAGGGTCTCACCATGTTGGCCAGGCAAGTCTCGAACTCCTGACCTCAGGTGATCTGCCCACCTCGACCTCCCAAAGTGCTGGGATTACAGGTGTGAGGAACTGCGCCTAGCCAATTTTGTAATTTTAAATGCATATTAGAGAAAAAAATAGGCTGAAAAATTATCTAAGCATTCATCTTAAGAAATTTGTAAAAGAAGGCTGTGCATGGTGGCTCACGCCTGTAATCCCAGCACTTGGGAAGCTGAGGCAGGTGGATCACCTGAGGTCAGGAGTTTGAGACCAACCTGACCAACATGGAGAAACCCTGTCTCTACTAAAAATACAAAATTAGTTGGGCGTGGTGGCACATGCCTGTAATCCCAGGTACTTGGGAGGCTGAGGCAGGAGAGTCGCTTGAACCTGGGAGGCGGAGGTTGCAGTGAGCTGAGATGGTGTCATTGCACTCCGGCCTGGGCAACAAGAGCGAAACTCCATCTCAAAAAAAAAAAAAGGAACTCACTCATGAACATAGTTGTAAAACTCCCAAACGAAATATTCAGAAACTGAATTCAAAACTCCCAAATGAAATATTCAGAAACTAGCAAGATTTAAAAAAAAAAAAAAAGGATAATAAAATACATCATAAAAAGTAGGGTTTATTCTAAAAATACAAAGCTTTTAAGGCACCAGGCATAGTCCTCATACCTGCAATCCCAACACTTTGAGAGGCCGAGGTGGGAGGATTGCTTGAGGCCAGGAGTTTGAGACCAACCTGGGCAACACAGCAAGACCCTATCTCTTAAAAAAAAAAATCTAAAAATCGATCAGTGTCATTCACGACAATAAACAGAAGAAAAGTCAGAGTCAGGCCGGGCACTATGGCCCACACCTGTAATCCCAGCACTTTGGGAGGCCGAGGCAGGCAGATCATTTGAGGTCAGGAGTTTGAGACCAGCCTGGCTAACATGGTGAAACCCCGTCTCTACTAAAAATACGAAAATTAGCGGCGTGGTAGTGCACGCCTGTAATCCCAGCTACCTGGGAGACTGAGGCAGGAGAATTTGCTTGAACCTGAGAAGCAGAGGTTGCCATGAGCCAAGCCTGCAGCACTGCACTCCAGCCTGGGTGACAGAGTGAGACTGTCTCAAAAAAAGAAAAATGATCATCCCCATAAATGAAGAAAACACATGGTAAAATTCAACACCCATTCATGATAAAAGCTCAGTAAGCTAGGAAGAGAAAGAAACTTTCCTAACCTGATCAAGATAATCTATGAAAAGCTTAGAGCAAACATCACTTTTGCCATTGAAATGTTGAAAGATTTTTCTTGAGATCATCATGCTTGTTATCACCATTAATGCTGTACAAATAAAGAGTGTAAGAATTAGGAAGAATAAAATATTCATAGACAACATGATTATGTAGAATTTCAAAATAATCCATAGATAAATTGTTAGAGTTAATAGATTGGCATGAATCTGGATATAAGATCAATGTATCTTAACAAAAATCAGTTGCTTTCTGTATGCCGACAATAAATAGAAAATGGTATTTTTAAGATATATTCTTTATAATAATATTAAAATACAACTTGTTCTACCAGATAGCAAGCTTCAATTATAAATCACAATACGTTAGGCTGGGCGTGGTGGCTTGCACCTGTAATCCCAGCACTTTGGGAGGCCAAGGCGGGTGGCTCAGGAGTTTGAGACCAGCCTGGCCAACATGGCGAAACTCTGTCTCTAAAAAATACAAAAATTAGCTGGCAGTGCTGGTAGGCGTCTGTAGTCCCAGCTACTCAGGAGGCTGAGGAGAATCACTTGAACCCAGGAGGCAGAGGTTTCAGTGAGCTGAGATTGGGCCACTGCACCCCAGCCTGGGAGACAAAGAAAGACTCCATCTAAAAAAAAAAAATATACACACACACACACACACACACACACACACACACACATCTAAAATGAAGGAAAATGTAATTTAAACCTACAGTGAGCTACCAGTATTCGCTCACTAGGACAGCTGAAATTTAAAAGATTGGTAATGCCATGTTTTGGCGAGTAGCGGAAATCAGACACCACTGCAGGGGGAGTGCTGGCAGCTTGGTGTTACCTTTTTGGACAGAACGGACATGGGCCCTGTGCAGCATGCTTCTTGGGTGTGTGCCCACCACATGTGCACCCATCTGTAACGTGCACATGAGTACGGAGAGCCTGCACCATGGTGCTCAGCTTCTAGCAGAAGGGCAGCCTGTGTGCCCATTGGCACCAGAATGAACAGTCCCTGTGGCAGATTCCCATGCAGAATGTTATATGGCATAGAAAATGAACAACCCCTTTACAGGAAACCATTTGAGAAAATCTCAGAGTCATAATGTTGGATTAGAGGCTGGGCACAAAAATAAACATATTGTATAATTCCTTTTGCATAAAGGTTCAAAAAAATTGGTAAAAGTTAAATACCAGGTTTGGGATGCATTCTTTGACAGTGAAGTCTTAAAGAAAAGTAAAGAGGTGGTCTCATCAAATTCCGAGTAACGGTTACCTGTGGTGGAAGGTAGTCATGGGAAGGGCACAAACCTCTCCCTACCATTTACTGAGCATTTACTATGCATTAGGTACTATTTCATGTGTCTTAGAGATGACGAAACAGGGGCAGAGAGGTTGGGTAACTTGCCTCAGCCGTGGCTGCAGGATCAGAGCCTGGCAGGTTGGCTCCTAGGCCTTCCCTGGGCCTCACCTGAAACTGGCGAGGTGCAAGCGCCTTTGCACCTCGATGGTTACAGAAAGCAGGTGTAAAAACAACCACACCTATTATATTGCCTATAATATTTCAAAGAAAAATGCCCAGAAGGTTTTTGTTTTCTCTCTGACTTCTCTAGACACCCCCAAAATAAGCCCATGCCACCCCAATCCCATGAGCCTGCCTCCATTAGGAAGGGAGCACCCAGAAAGCAGAGGTCCTTAGTCTGCTCTGATCACAGCTGCAACCCTGGGCCTAGACTAGGGCCTCTGGAAGTGCCTCCTTGTACATGGAGTGGCTGAGTGAGCCCTGACTGCACTGGGGAGACGGGGTGTGGAGTGCATGCCCAGGCCTCAGTAGAGACACAGGAAGTACCAGGGTGGGCAGAAGTCCTCGGCACAGTCTGGGTTCCCCTGCCTGCTCCTGTCCCCTCTCAGGCCTACCCCCTCAGGGCTTTGGGTTTAATCCTCTGAGCACCCTCAGCCGGACA
The DNA here is from genome assembly GCA_963573385.1 of Cacajao melanocephalus. Lineage (NCBI taxonomy): Eukaryota > Metazoa > Chordata > Mammalia > Primates > Pitheciidae > Cacajao > Cacajao melanocephalus. Next base: position 59,715 of record CAUYLG010021048.1, on the reverse strand, counting down.
CTCCCTGTTCTCTGCCCTACGCCTCCCCCATGTGTCCTCATGTGTCCACCCCCTGCCTTGTCCTTCTCAAGGGCCACAGATCGTGCTCAGCGTGTATGGACCGGATGTGTTCGGGAACGATGTGGTCCGAGGCTATGGGGCGGTGCACGTGCCCTTCTCACCTGGCCGGTACGTCCTCACTGATCTGGGCCCTGGGCAGGGCTTGTCCTAGGACAGACCTCGCCCTGTTTTCTGTCTTAGGTTCAGGCTGGGAAAGCTCTGGGGTCCCCAGGGGCCTGGGCAGCTCAGCCTGGTGGCGGGGGCGGGGGGCATGGGGTGTAGCCTGTATTTGGGAAGAGAACCTCTAGGATGGGTGGTGTCCGCCACACACTAGGTGGGGTGGGGAAGGAGTGGGCCCCAGAAAAGAAAATTTCCGATGGACTCTGACCTCCATGAGACTGTCTCCCAGCGCTCAGCTCCGTGCCCGGGCACAGCGGTGCTCAGTTAGCACAGGTTGGATTCGTTAGCACTGGCCCTGACTTGGCCCACGCTGCAGCTGTGCTGGCCTGATCCAAGGGTTTCTGCTCCCTGGAGGCTCAGAAAGCTCAGTGACGCAGCACCCCGGTCTGCAAAAACATTTGTTTCAGGCACAAAAGGACCATCCCCATGTTTGTCCCAGAATCTACGTCTAAACTGCAGAAGTTTACAAGGTGAGTTTTGTACCTATAACCCCAGCCCCTCCTCCTGATCTATTGGATGAATGGATGTCGCACTCTACCCCTGTTTGTGTCTGGTCGCCTCCTCAGATCTGCAAGCTGCTCCCCCCACTGGGGACAAATAGAAACAGGTCCCCTGGGAGTGCTGAGTCACGGGGCTCCTTCAGCCTCTGTTCTAGCAGCAGAAGCCGGTCTGATTTTACCCTGTACCCAGTGAAAAATCTTTGTGTCAGATGGAGCAGAGGAAAAACTCTTGTCAGATGGGAAAAATGCTCATGACATAATGTGACATTAAAAAGTGGGAAACAAGGATACAGCAGTATGAGCCAGACACCTTGGCACAGTAATCATGATAAACGCCTCTACATGTGGGATTCTGTGGCCCGAGCTGACATGTGCGCTGAGGCTTCGTGTGGAGGGAAGAGCGGGGAAGAACACCAGCACAGGGAGCGATGCCTGCCAGGCCGAGGGGAGCGCGAGCTTAGCATGTAGGAGAAGCCAGGATGGCGGTGTGGCCAGTACGTGGTAAGCCAAGCAGAATGAGGGAGACGGGGAGGCAGGCAGGAGCCAGGACACCAGCACCTGCAGGGAGGGCCCGGGGGATGCCCGATGCAGCCCCAGCAGGAAGGTCTCTTACCCCTGCCCACATCCAAGTGGGAGCTTAGAGGGCCAGCTGGGCCCTGGCCTTCTGACTGGAGGCCCATTAGCACAGTTGGGCAGCAACCCTCTGCTGCCCCCCAGCAGGTCAGTGAGGCACAAGGGGAAGATGGAGGACTCCTTGGGTTCCAGCCCCGGTGAGCCTGGCCAGTATCGGGCTTGAGAACTGGCCAGAGCCCTGCTGGGTGGAGGGACAGCATCGCGCCTCAGGCCTGAGAACACCTCACTGAGCTCAGAACTGTGGAGGGAGGAACGGCAGCATCTCCACTGGCTCAGCCTAAGCATTTGTGTGCCCACTGCCCCTAGGAGCCCTTCTGGGAGGCCACCCTGTGGCAAAGGACTTCTTTCCCAGATGGCCTGGGCCAGCATCACCTGAAAGTGACAATCCCCATGGCACAGGCTGTCAGGGAGGTAGCGGGGCAGCGCCGTCAGTGGGCTGGGGAAGCCTAAGGGACTGGTGGGATCCGCGCAGCCATCCCGGCCAGACTGTTCACCCTGTTCCACCACCCACAGCTCCAAGGAGGACTTTGGGCCTCCAGGGGAGAGCTCGCTTTGGAAGGGGTTTCACAGCCCCTGTGGAGGGGCTTGCAACTGGGCAAGGCAGCATGTGCTCGGATTACAAAAACTGGGGAGAGGTCTGCTTAGTGAAGGCCATTTGATTGGCAGAATCTTCCCAAATATGGAGGCTACTTGCTGAAACTGAGAGCTCGGTCATCCCCACCCATCTCCCACCCTCTCCCCGCATCCTCTGGCCTGGCCTAGGACCTGCCCCGAACACTCTTGGCCCCTGGATTAATTTCCCATGGTGGCTGCTGCAGCTGCCCTTTCAGTTTCTGGTGGCCCCAGCTTTGCTTGGCTTGTGGCCTCATCACTCCAGTCTCTGCCTCTAGGGTCACAGGGCCACCTCCTCTGTCCGTGAAATCTCTCTCCCTTTCTGATAAGGGTCTTGTGATGGCATTTAGGGCCCCCCTGGATAATCGCCGCAAGAGCCTTGGCCTAATCATGTCTGCAAAGTGCATGTGACCCTTTTTCTCAATAAGGTCACATGCACGGTTTCCCGGGGCTAGGATCTGCCATCTTTGGAGGCTGTTATTCAGCCTGCTGCACCCCCTCCAGTCTAGTCTTCACACAGCAAAGAAAAAAAAAACAGTGTTCCTAAAACACTCCTCCCCTGCAAGAACCTGCCCCAGGCTGTGCCTCTTTCAGAATGAACTTCAACCAGAATGCCGCCAGGCCGGTGGTTGGGGCCTGCCCGCCTCATGGCCTCAGTTCCTCTAGCCCGAGGGGTCCTTCCCTGCCTCGGGCCCTTGCCTGGCACGCCCTCCAGAACAGTCTCTCATCTCTCCCACCCCAGCCAGCTAAGCAGACCGCCCTGGCGCACCCCAGGAAAGAAATGCACTGGGGAGGGGCGCTCCATACTTGAGCTCCAGGATGGGATCTGAGATCCGCTGGGCTCCCAGGCCCCAGTCCTCACACACAGCCCCCTGTGAGGTGGGTGCTGCAAGAGCCTCGCTCTCCCAAAGGAGAAACTGAGGTCAGGGGCTGTGGCTGCCCGTCCCTTCCCCTTGGGGCGCACCCACCGGCTTTCACTCCCCCGGCTCCCTCCTTGGGGTTGGGGGCTGGTGGGCAGTGCTCCCTGGCTGCGGTCTCCACAGGCCAACCCCCTGCGGCAGCCGGGAGCCCCTCCCTGGCCTGGCCCCTCCGCGGCGGCCCCAGGTGAGCGCTGGTGCCCACCTCGGAGACGGAGAGGCCGCGGGGAGGGCTGCGCGGGGCTGTTGCGTCGCCACAGTTGCCAGCGACCCTCGGGGGCCGGGGGCCGGGTGTGATGTGGGGTAGCCCTGGGAGCTGTGGCACGGAGGAGGCGCGGCCGTGAGTCCTGGCGGGGCAAAGCCCGCGGCTGCCGGACCCACCCGGCCGGGAATAGTGCTCCTGGTTGTTTCCGGCTCGCGTGGGTGTGTCGGCGGCGGGGCCTGACACCCCCGGCCTCCCGGCCTCCCGCCGGCCCAACTGGGGCCTGGGGCTGGGGAGGGCGCATGCTGGGCCCGGTGGCTGCGTGCCGCCCCTGACGGCCTGCGGTGGGTGCCACGATTGTCCCCGTGTTACAGTTGACAAGCTCACGATTCAGGGATGGGAAGTGACGTTTCCTGGACCCCCGCACTAACAGGAGGCAAGGCTGAGGAGCCCAGTTCTGGCCCTTTTGCCCACCCCATGGACTCTTTGGTGTGGGACCCCCTTCTGGGGAGGCTGAAGGGTCACACTGTCCCCTCCCCTCCCCCACCTCAGCTGCTGTCACTTTTCTGGGATTTCCACCTGGGTTCAGGCAGCACCCCACACCAGAATTTCCCTGAGCTCTCATTCCCAGTGAACCAAACCTGTGGAAGCCGGAGATGGAAAAGCCTAACCCACCAGCGGAGGCAGCGCGGCCGCAGAGCACCTGAGGCCTGGCTAGGCTGTGTGACCCCAGCAAGGGACACCACCGCGCTGGAGCCCAGCCAGCAGGAAGGCTGTGCTTCAGGCCTGACTCTTGGTGGGGGCAGGGTGTGGCTGGAGGAGAAGTGCTGGTTTCCAAACTGAGGACAGTCCAGTCCACATCCAGCGTCGTCCATGGCCAGGAGTGCCCAGGTGGGGTCCTGCTCACCCATGTTCTTCTGTGTTCCCAGCTGGTTCATGGGGCGGCGACCCGAGTACACAGACCCCAAGGTGGTGGCTCAGGGTGAAGGCCGGGAAGGTAAAGCTCCCTCCCCTCCCTTACCCCCAGTCCCCAGACAGGTTAGAGCCTGGGAGTGGGTGGGCCCAGGGTTGGGTGTGAATGCCAGGGACCTGCCAGGCACCTGGGAGCTGGCCCACGAATGTTCCCAGATGAGAGCTGCTGGAACATGGAGGGTTTGTTGTGTCTGCCTGTCCCAGCTGCAGCCTCTTTCCCTCCCAGTGAGTGGCGTGGGTCAGGGGCGCTGCTGTCCCCATTTTACAGATGAGAACGCTGAGGCTGAGAGATTCCCAGATCAACCTGGGTTTGTCTCTGCCCCAGCCCAGCCTGGCTGATGCTGCCCTTCTGTCCCCAGTGACCCGTGTCCGCTCTCAGGGTTTTGTCACCCTCCTCTTCAACGTAGTGACCAAGGACATGAGGAAGCTGGGCTACGACACTGGGCCTGCGGACACACAGGGCGTCTCAGGGCCCAGCCCGCCCCAGGGCTTCCCCCAGTGAAGGCACCACACGTCCAGAGTTTCTGATAATGAAGGGTTGCCTTCCTGGAGTCAGCCACTGGCCATCAGTCTAAAGGGCAGCCTGGTGGCGGGATCTGGGGCACACAGAACAGTTTTCTATAATAAAGTTGCATTTTCAGAGAGCAGGCCTGGGGCTGCCTTCTCTCCTGCTTAGCCCCTCCCCCACAGGAGGTGGGGACTCTTGGGCCTTCCCTGGCCCCACTTCCAGGGCCCTCCCTGTCCCTACCACTTGTGCCGTCAAAGCTGTCCAGAGACCAGACCGTGGCCATCTGGGATGGGAGCGCTGACGTCACCAGGTTCCGCCACTCACAGCTGTGTGGCCTTTGTTACACCACAACACATTCATCCTTGAACCGGACATGGCACCCTCCTTGGAGGCTTGGGGTTTAAGCAGAATCACCTGCTCAGCCATGCGCTCAGCCGCCAGCCTCTCTTGGCAAGGAGGAGAGAACCTTGTTATTGGGAGCTGGATGGTGAGGTACCCTTGGGATGGCAGACCCTCAGCCTGCCCACTCCACTCTCCATCCCCACTACCCGCAGTCCCAGGGTTGGGGCTGGAAACCTCCCAGGGGTGAGAGGCTGCCCGCTGGAGTCCAGCTTTCGGGGAGCCCCTTGGCAAGAGAGGAAGGTGAGCCCCATGGCTTAACACTCTGGCCTCTGAGGCGATCTGGGCCCCTCTGGAAGCAGAGTCCCTTCAGCATTACTTCGGGGGGCCCTGAGCCTGGGCCTCCCCACCTTCACGCAAACCTCCGGAACCTCACAAGGCAGCGCCGGGCGCTCTCTGCCCTGCCACTGAACTTTCCTCGGCAGACATGGTGCCCCAGCCTAGATACTGCCCTCAGCAGGATCCAGGAGAAACCACAAGCTCGCCCATGTTGCCCTGGGCTGTTATGGGCACTTGCCCTGAGACCACCTGAGCCGACCGTCTTCTGCCCTTTATCTCACCGGCACTCCCCTGCCCTTCCCCCAACTCACTGTGCATTCTGGAACTCATGGTCTGTTGTCAGCAAAAGTCCTGATTCCGACCATCTTCTCTGAGTAGGAAGTTCCCTCTAGCTCTGGCCTTGCTGAAGCCCACTCAGTCGCCTGCAGCCCTCTTAAGTGGAATCTTTTTCCTCCCACACCCCATGTGCCAAGACCCAGCCAAGACCGGGTGTGTCCTTGCCGCCTCACTCAAAACCCTCTTCACCACTCCCCCCACAGCCACGCATAGTTCTTGTTCCTGGTGACCGCACTCCCTCCGAGGGCTGGACTGAGGTGTCCCCCACTCAGGCCAGGCTCTCCCTCGTGTAGCGCTTCCCTGGGCCCTTCAAACCACCGGGCCCTCCAAGCCCCTGGACCAGCCCCTTTTTGCCAACTGTCAGCCCCTGTTTCCTTGCTTTCCTCCCAACCCAGTTTAGAATTCCTGGTCACCTGCCTGCACTTCCCGGTAGTGCCCTCCTGCCTTCATGCTCACCTGGCAGAGCCTCAGCCCTGGTGACAGCCAGCTGTCAGTCCGCCTGCCCTGCACCTGCTTGAGCTGCAGAGCCGCGGCAGCCCATGTTCCATCCACAGCCCAGGTCTGCGTTTCCTTAGACCACTCCCTCATGGGTTCTCTGAGGAAACACAGCTTTTGTCTCTTCAGACCTCCAGCACCCTCCCTGCCAGCTTAGCTGAGGCGCTCCCTCCGTTCCCACAACCACCCCACATTAGCTGCCTTCCTGACCCGACCTGAGGATGCGCCTCGGGTGTGTGGGAGACGCAGTGTCTCTGGCTTCTCCCAGACCTCCCACCCACAAAGGGCTTCTTCCTTCTCCCTCCATCGTGAGCTTTCCTGCACAGGCTCCTTCACGTCGCCCTCCACACATGCCTACACGTGTCACGGGAGGACAGAGTAAGAGCCCTGCACCCCCATGCTGCTCCTGTCCTCTGCCCCATTTTATCGCAGCTCCCTGAGGGGCTGTCTTCTCTGTCCACGGCCTCACCCTACCCAGACCACTGGCCTCGGTCCACATCAAGGCGACCCGAAGCTTCTTCCCTGAAGCCTCTAGCCTGTGACGTGCATGTTCGAGCCTCAGACCCCATTCATCCAGCCTGTCAGCAGCTGCCACATACTCAATCACCCTCTTCTGGTTATGTTTAATTTTTCCAGTTTTTCTCAACATCACTCAAATGTTTAAACATGGAAAAGTTGAAATCATATTCCAGTGACCACCACATACCCACCACCTAGATTCTACCATTACCGCTTTCCTGTTGCATACTTGCATTTTCACATCTATCAACTATTCATCTCTGCTTCAATCCATCCTACTTTTAGTGCATTTCAAAATAAACCGCAGCATCAGGACACTGCCTTCCGTGTGTTTCAGCGTACTCACCATTAACCAGAATCCAGACTTTAGTGTGTTCTTTTGAGGGGACATTTACATACAACAAAATGCATAACTATTTTTTTTTTGAGACAGGGTCTTACTCTGTCCCCCACACTGGAGTGCAGTGGCAAGATCTTGGCTCATTGCAACCTCTGCCTCCGGGGTTCAAGCGATTCTTCTGCCTCCCGGGTTCAAACGATTCTCCTGCCTCAGCTCCGAGTAGCTGGAATTAACAGGCACCTGCCACGGCGCCCGGCCAATTTTTGTATTTTTAGTAGAGACGGGGTTTCACTATGTTGGCCAGGCTGGTCTTGTACTCCTGACCTCAGGTGGTCCGTGTGCCTCGGCCTCCCAAAGTGCTGAGATTACAGGTTTGAGCCACCACGCCTGGCCCAGAATGCTTTAAGAATTCACAACCCAGCTGGGCGCGGTGGCTCACGCCTGTAATCCCAGCACTTTGGGAGGCCAAGGAGGGCAGATCACCTGAGGTCGGGAGTTCAAGGCCAGCCTGGCCAACATAGTGAAACCCCATCTCTACTAAGAATACAAAAAATTGACTGGGCGCCGTGGCAGTCGCCTGTAATCCCAGCTACTTGGGATGCTGAAGCAAGAGAATCGCTTGAACCTGGGAGGTGGAAGTTGGAAAAAAAAAAATGCACAACCCAGCCCCAAAGGCACAGAATGAGCATCACTGTCACCTCACAAAGTTCCTTGCATCCCTGCCCAGTCAAGACAAGAGATGATGCAGTGAGATTTAGAGGCTGAAGGTGTGAGTGCCTGAGAAGCTGGGCGGGGGGTGTTGGGCACGTGGAACCCCCTCCATGAGGACGTGAGGCACACAGGGCCCAGGTCCACGCTCACTTGCCATCCATGCTGTCAGCCACTGTCACAAAGTCGCATGTTCACCGGACGATCTCCCTTTTCTCCTGGCACAGCAGAAGACTACATTTCCCAGGCCCCTCCTATCGAGGTGGGTCCATGTGAGTAGTTCTGGCCAAAGCAAAGAAGTATGAAAAGGGTGTTCACCACTGAGCAGGCGGACCCACTTCAGTGTCACAGGAGCAGTTCTCCTCGTTCTGGTGCATGGCCCTCTTTGAGGCACGCGTTGAAGACAGCAGCATCATAAGGGAGGAGCCTGGGTCTTGGCACCCCAGCTTGCAGAGCACCGCCAGGACTATCTCCATCAGGCTTTTTATGAGTGAGAAATACTCATAAGATCCTGTGCCCAGCCAACCAGAGCTTGGGTTATTTGATCCTGCACAGCCTATTCTATTGATATGGAAATCAGGAGTGGGTCTCTGCTGTAGCCAAAAAAACAAAAAACAAACAGTGTCATTGGCGAAGCAGCTGGGTGGCAGGCGAAATGAATACAGCTCACAGGCTGGGCAGCAGGAGATCTGTATTATGCAAGTACAAGACATCTGTAAGACTCTCGTGCTAACTTGGGAGGCAGGTGATGCGTCCACAAGAGCCAGCAGCTCTAGGGGAAAGGGACACACCAGACAGGACGTGCATGCAGTGTAGACTCGCTATGTTGACTGCATTTCGGAATGCCAGCACAGTAAAGAGGAAAGAGCTGGCTAGTTTGCAAGCAGAAATGAAAGGAAAAAGAATCTAAAAAAAAAATTTGTATCAAAAGGTTGCAAAAGCAGTCTTTCTAGAACTCAGATGAGAAGAGATAAGATTGAAAATTGCTTTGAACAATAAATGCATAATAAAACTTCTCATCTGAGCTAAATAACTTGGCCTTGTGGTAAATAATGGAATTAAAGGCGTGGTTCTCCCATCATAATCCCAGATGGCCTCATGATAGCTACCATTAAGTTGAGAGAAGCATGGAAGTAAGGATATAAGGCAGCTTATGTCTAGGAAAGATTTTTTTTTTTTCCAGATGGGGTCTCGCTCTGTCACCAGGCTGGAGTGCAATGGCGTGATAATTGCTCAATGCAACCTTAGCCTCCCAGGATAAAGCAATTCTCCTGCATCAGCCTCCCGATTAGCTGGGACTACAGGTGGTGCGCGCCACCACGCCCAGCTAACTTTTGTATTTTTAGTAGAGACGGGATTTTACCATGTAGGCCAGAATGGTCTCAATCTCCTGACCTCGCGATCCACCCACCTTGGCCTCCCAAAGTGCTGGGATTACAGTTGTGAGCCTAGGAAAGAATTTTACATGTGTGCTTGGGATATCTATTGCTATTTAACAAACTACCCCAAAACTCTGTCATTTAAAACCACTATCATTTATCACTCATGATCTTGTCAGGGACTGGGCTCAGCTGGGGGACTGTGCTACACTTGATGCTGCTGGGGCTCTTCCACTGAGCTGACCAGGATGATTACTCACATGGTTGGCTGTTGTCTGGGGCTCATCAGGGCCTACTGACCAGAACACCTCAGTTCTCTCCCATGTGGCCTCTCCACGTGTTTGAACTTCTCATAGCACGACAGGTGGGCTACCAGCAGAACATGCCAAGAAGTCAAGCCCCATGTGCAGGTGTTTATTAAGCCCCTGCTGCCATCATGCCACTGGCCCCATCCAGTCATAGGCTATGCCCATCAGGTGAGGGAGACCACACCGGGAGACAGGGTCCATCAGAGGCTACCAAAGTAACACTCTGGCCAAAATAATGCAGTTACTTGTATGTGGAACTGATTAGGAGCGCTAAGATTGTCATATTTTTGAGGGAACTGTGCTTCTGCAGGGCCCACAAGCCTGGACTGAAGCCGCTGATTTACTTAAAACAGGTCCTAGCCTGGAACCGTCCACTCACAGGCAGTAGGTGAGAAAGCCGAGCTTGGCCCAAGAGCTGCAGCTAAAGGGATACGAAAAAGGCCAGCCACCGCCCCCCAACCCAAAACCAGGGGGCAGAGCCCAGAGCAGGGCGCCATCAGGTCCTTTCCCTTCTCAGTGCAAGTCGACCTCAGGCTGTGCTGCAGCTTCCAGCACTGTGGGGGCGTCTCCCATTCTCTGCTCCTCCAAACGGAGCTGGACTGTGGGTACTGACCCCTGCCCCGTTGTTTGTTATTGTTGGGGGAAGGGCACAGATCACAGGTCTTTCTAGTTTACAGGCTGTGTCTGCCTTGCTGGAGAAGGCTCTGAACCCACAGAGCCCAGGACACAGGACCTCATGGTCTATGTGTGAGAAGATGACTGAAATAACTCTCTGGGGGCCAGAGAGTCCACTGTGACCGGGACCGGCAATGTTAACTAAGCCCATTTCCCCACCTCCCACCTTCCGCCTCAAAGGAAGCCTGCACTTGCCCATCCCACCACATCTGGATGGGGGCCAAGGACCTAATTCTGGCACTGGCAATGGGTAGCAGTGAGGCAATTCCAGGCCTGGCTGTAAGAAATCTTCTATGCTTGACCCTTGTCCATTTGTCCCTTCGTAGCCGCCTTAAGGGCTGTCTGTCAGAGACAGCAGTGTCTCAAGATGAAAGTGGCTTGGGTCCCTGAGTCACTGACCTCTGTGAGAAATAAACTCGTGTGAAGCCGCTGAGCCCTGGAGATTTGTTACTGCCACGTAACCAACAGCATTCCACACACCCTTCTTTCTCTCGTATCTCCTGCACTGAATGGGTATCCCCTGCCACCAGCCCCTAGTCTCCTGGCTGTGAGTCAAGCTTGTCCGCTTGTCCTTGGGTACACTGGGAGCCAGGCACTGGCAGAGAGCAGAGGGCTGCATGACAGCCCCAGGCCTCCCTCCAGGCTTGCCTCAGGACCTCCAACCCTTTCCACCAGTGTCTCCCAGCCGCCCCTGCCTTGGCCTGGCCTCATCTCATGACCAGAGCACCTCATCCACCTCCGCTACACATGTCCTCCAGCCGCTGCCCTCCTCTGGTTGGCGACTCTGAGGCGCAGGCCCTTTGTGTTGATCAGCTTTGCACAGCAAGCCACCCAAGAACCAGTGGCTCCAAAAGGCCCTTCCTCTCCCAAACACGCAGTTGGCTGGGCAGCTCTGCACACACTCCCTCCCTCCATGGCCACGGCAGTGGCGGCTTCCCAGAGCAGCTCTTCAGCAGAGCAGAGGATGCCTCTGGGGACCCAGCACACTGTCACACCTCATCTAAAGCAGCCTCCACCAGTGACAAGGCCGCAGCAAGAGGGTGGACGTGGAAGGGTAAAGGGCAGTGGCTAGCACTTCCCCCAGGCCACCAGTCCGAGCACCTCACCAAGGGCAGGCCTCCCTCAAGGGCTACCTCCCACCCCCTTTTCCCTGAGGTTCAGGGGCAACTGAATGCCCGGCTCACATGGGCACTAGGACTAGGTTGGTGGCCTCATTAACTGTAGATCAAGCTCCCCAGGAATCGGTTCCCTCATCTCCCACCCCTCTCCAGCGGCACGGGACTAAGGATGAGGTGGGAGAAGGACACAGCCAGAAACCGCATCATGATACAAATGATAAATTATATTTATACAGTAAATAAGTATCAACAGTCAACACAAGTTCAAAACCAGCCACCGGCCTCTGGGACTGAGAAACAGCTGGGTGACTTCTTCCACCACTGTGCCCATCAGGAGGGAGCACGATGGCGCAGGTGCAGCACGCGTGGCAGTGGCCGGTAGCTTCATGATCAGTGCAGTGGGCAACAGGGACATGCACTCGGGATGGCCTGTGCCAGAAGATGGGGCAGGGGGCTGTCTTCTTGGGTCCTGGTGGCCCAGTGGCTGTCATGTTGGGGCCTCAAAGTCGAGTCATGAAGGGCTCTTCTGTTAGAAAAGAATCACTGACCCCAAGTAGTCGAGTCTGGTCTACTGACCTGTAAGGCTGGCCCAGGCCCTGCACCATCTGAAGGAAAGCACCTTTCTGGGCAAGCATCCTGCCTCCCAACCCATTGCACCTCCCCACCCTTCCCCTGGCAGATGCAACCAGCCACCAGCCTTCCCAAATGGCAGCAGGAGCCTAAGGCCCAGCCCCAGGCCTGCAGTTCTGGCAGAGGGCAGCTGGTCAGGAACTCTAGACACAGCTCCTGGGGCTGAAGAGGGTGGCCTCAGGAGCAGCAGCACAGGTGGGTGCAGTCCTCACTCAGAGTCTGCATATCCCGGCAGCCCGGAGACCAGTGAAGATCTCTCCTGTGCCAGTGCGAAGGGTTAGATCTTCTGGGACCAGAGAGGGGCTGGCAGGTGGTCAGCTGCCCTTAGAGCTGGAGGTGAGACGTCCCCATGGTGGAAAGTGGGCCAGAAACATCCACCAGGCAAGCTGCCCAGACACAGGAGTGGGGGAACGTCCCTTCCCTGGGTAAAAGCAAGTCTTTTCTGGTCTTTAATGTATGACTCAATACTTTTACAGTAGTAGGTGAGGTGAGGACAGCAGGAGTTTGGGAGAGGGAGGTAATATTAGTGCATGTTTGTTAAAAAATCTGTCCCAGGTGAATGACTTTTTTCTTCATCTCCAAAATACAACAGAATTATTTTTAGGTCTGCAAAACTTAAAAATAATGTCTGGAGTTAGAAGGTAGGTGGATCAGGGCCAGCCCTGGTCCCTTATCCCCCTAATCCCCATCTTAGCCTAGGGACTGCTGCCCAGGGACCCGTGGGCACAGAGCACCCCACACGCCCTTGGGACAACTGCCATTTCCACATTATTCCCATCTTTAGCCTGAGCGTGGATTAAGACAGAGGAGATCACAGACACACAAGGTTAAAGATGTTTCTTCCATTTCAGATTCCCATTGTAAACACAAGTCCTTGTTAATCCCTGCATGCCTTTAATTAAAAAAAGGAATTAGTTGATAAAAATTGGTGAGTCACATTCATACACTGTATTTTTTTCTTTAACTTTCAGGATGTTGGCATATCAGTAAGAAAAATAGCCTCTCACTCAGGATCTAGCCAAAAAGGCTGAAAGTCAATCCCTTTAGTAATTCACCAAAAACAGGAGTTAAAGAAAGGAAAAGGCAACTGGAGGCTAGAATTTTTTTGTTGCTGTTGTAGTTTTTTTTAAATAAACATCATCATCTATGTGTAATCAAATTCCCATATTTTTTTCCTATAAAGAATTTGCTTTAGTTTTTTCATAAGGCATTTTTTTTTGTCATCCAAACATCTCTTCCTTTTAAAATTTTCTTAGAATTAAAACCATAAATAAAAGGATTTAAACCACTAACATGACACGTGCCGGTATCTTCATTCAGCCAGACCTGGTAAATTCTATCAAAACTAGACAGTTAAATAAGAACCACGTTATAAAAATATTAGCCAAAAAAAGACTATTAGATAATTCTGCAAACTCAAATATGAAACTGTACTAAACAAAATATGTGCAAAGGTACACAAGCATAGAGCCGCGCTGGGGGTTATGCTCAGATTAGCTTTAAAGCTCGCTCTAGTGGATTTAATTCAAGAGTTGTCCACGGTGGTGGTGTTTACTTTGAACTCACACGAGTCAAAGAAAAATAAAATATGCACAACTTCCCCAAAAGGTCAGGGTCTTATGGAGCCGGTGCTTCATCATGTCCCCACCCAGGACTGCCTGGGGTGTCCCTAAGACTGGCGGGGGGAGAACAAAGACGAGGCCACCGTCCCACATCCTAGGCCAGGCAACGTCCTAGAGACCCTCGGGCTGAGGATGGGGCAAGGGCAACACTGATGACTCCACCTCCTCATCCAAGGCCTCAGAGGAGCCCTGCCAGGACCTGAGTGCTTGGGAGGAGGTGGCAAGAGCAGCCCAAGCGAAGCGGGCCGCCTTGGAAGGCGAGGGTCTGAGGGTTGGGGCTGTAAAGACAGCCCTTTCATCAGGAAGCTGGAGCTGAAAGGCCCTAATACCCCGAATCCCCAAACTCTTGGATCCCATCCCACAGACGAGAGTCCCTGCTCAGCATCCTCCAGCACAGGTGCTCTGGGCATTTCCTCTGGGGCGGGTCCCAGGCCCAAGCACTAGAGAAGGAAAGGGTTTGTTGTGCCAGTGGCCTGCGCTGCCGATGGGGGGATACCCACACTGCCCACCATGTTCATTGCTGCAGGGCCCAGTGGGGTCAGAGAGGAACCACTGGCCCCCAGAGCTGGGTGTGGAGCCATGGAGGTCATTGAGGCCACAGCCATGGACTCTACTCCTGGGCCAGGCCCAAAGGATGCACTGGTCCCCAGGACTGGGCTCCCCCGAAGCTGGTTCAGCGTCAGCGGCTGGGGCTGGTTCACCTGGAAGGGGTTAACAGGGGCCGAGGTGGCAGGTGCACCTGGGGAGACAGAAGGAGGGGCAGAGGCTGAGCTGCCAGGGTGCGGCTTGCATACAGGTGTTCTGGTCCCTGCTGTGCCCTCAGAGCCCATGACAGTGCCAGCTGAGTCCATGGCAGACACTAGCAAATATCTGCTGACTGAATGAATCTGCACGTTAAGGATGAGGAGATTGAGGCTGTGAGAAGCCAAGTGATCTGTCCAGCATTACAAAGCTGAACAAGGCCATGCCAGGAACACACCCATCTCGGGACACCCGGGCTCCTCTGCAGGGCTGGCACCCAGGACACCTTCAGCAGCCATCAGCTGCCACTGCTCCCGCATTCTGTTGCTGAGGAGGACATGGGACCTGCAGTGTATGGCTCAGGTGGCAGTGCCCACACTGCACCCAGGGACCCACATGTGACACTGCAAAGACTAGAAGTCCTGCAGTCAAGAAGCTGATGCAGCTTTATCTTTCCCAGTGTCTCCAGAATTTATCTCACACCAGAAAGCTTCTTCTTTGCCAAAGTGTGTGTGCTGCCAGCACCAACTCTCTCCCATGCAGCCTGGCCCCTACCTTGTGTGGCCTGGAGAATGGCCCTGGATGTCCAGCAGAGCTGCCCAAACCTCCTCCATCTTGGCTACAGCCCCCAGGGACCATGACTGGTGTGCAGCCAGCAAAGCTGCCCTAGGCCTCCAGCCAGGTGCCCACCAAGAGCTGATGGACACAGGTGACAACTGGAGCTCCTGCAGGGCCTTCAAGGGCTCTCTGGGCAGAGGAGGCAGGAGGCCTCCAGGGCAGGCACAGGCTCCTGGCTCGCTGAGGAGCCTGGAAGCTAATCTTGTTCCACCCGGGGAGTCATCCACCCCTAGGGGCTGCCACATCCTCACCCATCTCAGGACTTCAGCGTTGGCTAGGACCCAGGAACTCCACACCCCTCACTTCTGCCCAACCTCAGCCTCTCTAAGTTCAGTGGTCATTCTCCTCTGCAAGGTACTGTCAGGGGCAGTGGCCAAAAATCCTCAGATCCCTGCATCATGGGGCCAGGTCAGAGGCTAAACACCTGAGGGTGACACATTCCTGTACTGGGGGAAGCCCAAGCCCTTGGGGAAACCCATGAGGAAGGGGCTGGGGGGACTTCCTAGAAGGGGGTTGTCTCAGCTGGGTGCTGAAGGATGAGCAAGATGCTTTCATTGGGAAAGAGGAGGAAGGACATTTCAGGCAGGGGGAACTGAGTGTGTAACTGCCTGGGCTTAAGAAAGGGTTCTGCAGGCTGAGGGGTGCCAAGGGGCTGGGTGCCATGAGGGTTTGATGCACACGGGGAGGGAGGAGGAAGGTGGAGCCAGGCCATAATGGCCCTGGATATCCAAATGAACAGCTGGGGGCTTGTCTGGCAGCCAATATGGGGCCCTGAGGGCGGAGGGCAGACTCTGGCACCAGGAGTGGAAGTGAGAGACCTAGAGGAAGGTTTGTACCCAAAGGCTAAGTTATGTTTTTCCTAAGAGAGGTGTGCTAGGCAGCAAACCCTGGCTCTTCCTCACCCCCAGCAGCCCACCCTACTTCACCTGTCTTGGAACTGACACACCCTCTCGGGTCTCCCTACCATGGGGCACCAAGGAGCCTGGAAGCTAATCTAGTTCCAAGGGGCAGCTTCTGCTTGGTAGTCTCAACTGAGAGGAGAGGAGCTGTTTCCAGCCCACACCCTCCCCGCAAACTGAACAACGGCTTCCACACCCCTCCCCATGCGGCCCTGGAGAGGGTGTAAGTGCTAATCCGGAGTTGCCGGCTAGCCCCACCCTTTCCCCCGTCACACAGTGGGAGGCCCTGAGAGGCCTGCTGCACACCTATTCTCAGGCACGGCAAGCAGCTGGATGAAGCCTAGGATGAGAGCCTACCTGGTGCCAGGAAAGGGTTGAGGGACTGGGCCGGTGGGGCGGGCCTGGTCACCAGCGAATCCAGGTTCACCAGGGCCGCGTTGGGGCCCAGGAAGGACTCAGGTGTTTTCCGAGCACCGCTGGGCTTGCTTGAGGCGACGGTCAGGGGTTGAGACTCAAAGGGATCAGGGCTGGTAGTTCCATTGTTTTGGGATGGCAGAGAGGTCACAGATTCAGCTACGAGATAAGGACACATATGGCAGGGTGAGTGTGGCAGGGACCGCCTAGACTGTGTACTTAACACAAAACATGGCCTCCTGGGGGACATCCCTGCCTGACGGGGCCATGTGAAGATACACAGCCAATCATGGGCTGGATAAATCACGTATCCACATAGCCAAACACCAGAATGAGGGACAGAAGAATACCTAATGATGAGCAAAGAACGCTTTATCAAAATACTAAGTGGGAAAACAGCAGGTTACGGAAGAGTGTGTACATAGTTCAATCCTCCAGAATACTAAGATGCCATTTTGGGTTGGAGGCTATACATGGGCAATTTTTTTTTTTTACATTTTCCATTTACTAAACTTTCTACAATAAACATGAATTTCTTGATAGTAAAAAGAAAGCGGATTTTTTTTTTTTTTAATTCAGCCCGTAAGGTGACATAGCATGTGCCGAGACAGGCCGGTAGGAATGTGACTGCCGCGACGGGGCATCCACGGTACGGGAGTTCTGAACAACAGCCTGTCTCTCACTCAGTGACCCCATTTCTAAGAATCTGGTCTGAGCAAATAATGCAAAATGTGAACAGGGTTGTAAACATGAAGGGCTTCACAACAGCAGCACTTACAGCAGCAAAACCTAAATCAACCTAAAATGTCCTCCCCAAATTAATGAACTAATTATTGCTGAGCCATACAAAGTGAGATACCATAGCAACAAAATATTTTAAATAAATTTTAAAGTCAAGCACAGAGGGGCAGGCAAGGACAGGTTAGGCTGTACTTTGGCCTGCAGAGAAGACACATGGAATCTTACTAATGCAGCAAAGGAAAGACTCAGAAAAGCAGCACATTCTCAAAGCTGCCTCTGGTCTCCCAGCTGGGAGCTCCTGAACTGAGATGGGTTGGAGGTCAAAGGGGTCGAGTGGGTTTCAAGGGTGTCACACCAGGGTCCAGCCAGGCTTGTGGCTGCAGTTGGTGGGGAGAGCTAAAAGAGAAAGAAGAGACTGGGATAAGGTGATGGGGAAATGGTGAGGACAAGCAGCAGAAGCCGACAGGAAAGAAAAACAAAGTTGCCATGCATGGCTGAGAGACGTGGCCCAGAGACGGACAGAGGCTGCCACACTCCAGTCCAAATAGGGTTTGTGAAGAATGCATCCAGGCCTTCTCCCTCGGCCCCTCCAGGCCCACCTTGACCCACAGGCCCCTTCTTTCTGCATCCACCTGATACCCTCCCATCCCACAGGTACACAGGGGAGGAAAACAGGTCTGCAGACTAGACTGTGGGTCTGCTGAGCAGGAGCTGTCCCCTGGTCAGATGGGAGGTGACAACACAGGGCAGAGGCTGGCCCCACTGATGCCCAAAGGTGGCTGTCTGGGGAAAGGAGGCCCTCTGAGGAGTGGAAGTTGGCAGAAGGAAGGTGAATGGAAACGCTGAAGGTGAAGCCCACCCTGAGCTGGGGAGGCCAGGGCTGTGGAATCTGCAGGAAGCCTTCGGGCTTCCTAACCTGGAGACACAGTCCTGGGGGACTCCAGCTCGAGATTTTTAAGTGTTGATGTATGAATTCTTAGAATTAGAAGCCTCAGGCTAATACAAAGAAAATGCAGAAGTTGAAGGGTTTATTACTTCTGTAGTAACTGAGCTGGTCAAATGCACGGAGGATTACAGAAACCATCATCACCTGTACATACCTGTTTTTTCTGAAGTCCGAAGGTTGTCAAATTCAGAAAAGTCATCTTTAATTGTACCATTCAGATTACTGAAGAGCTCGAAGGACCCTGGGTGGACACAGAGGCCAGTGACTGGGGGCACCTCACAGGACTTCGTGGCAACTCCACTGCCCAGTGCACACCCTCAGGGTGGGCTGGCAACAGGGGCCTCTCCCCGCTTACCCCGCCTCATGGAGAATTCTGAGAGCCAAAGAGGGCAAGATAGGCTCGGGTCACTGGAGGGTTGGGAGGGAGACAGGGAGCCTGGCTTCCCAGTACAGGATGTGGGATGCCCACCTGCTACTGCTTGTACCACCCCCACCCCAAAAGGGAAGGTGGTGCTGGCAGTGGTGGAGGTACATTGAGCTGGGTCTAGTTTCTTGGATGAGGGTCTGTATGAAGTCACCAGAAGGAGTGCCCAGAGGCCAGCCTGCCCAGGCCCCCAGGGGTGAAGACAGGCAGGCTGTGGGCCCAGGGCAGCCTCCACTCTCAACACCCACTCGGAATCCCCCTCAATTTGAAGGAGGGAGGTACTGGTGCACAGAGCCTGGGAACTCGAAGCTCTCATACTGGGTGCCTGGGATCTGGCAATCAGGAAAAAACGCTAAGGGGGAGGAGGGGAGCAAATGCAAGCAAAGCAACAGGGCTGACGCTGAGGACCAGGAGTGGCTGCAGGGCCTATGGGTTCTCAGAGGCCAGGCAGGAAAAGTGGGTGGGTGAGGGGCTTACCAGAGGCAGACACGGGCTTGGTGGTGGAGACTGCGCCCCACGCGTCAGAAGCTGTTTTCCCAGCACTGGAGGCAGGCTGCTGCGAAGCTGCCCAGGGGTCTGAGCTCTTGGGGACAGATTGTGTGCTGGCTCCAGTGGGCGCCCCCCATGGGTCAATGGAGGCAGCTGGCTTGGTACCTGTCGGAAGGCAGGGTGTCAGGGCTCAAAAATGCCTGAGGGTCTGGGCAGCTGGGTTGAGAAGGGAAAAGAATACTGAAGGCCACGCCAGGGTCTGTGTCCTGTGTCAGGTGAGACAGACCTCGAAAGGGTACTGTCCCATGCCAGCAAAGAGGGACACAGCTGGGGCCCGGGGCTAACAACCGTGGGAAGGGGGCATGCTAGGCCAGGACGGCCCAGGATAGCCTCTCCCTGTCCTCCAGTAATGACCAGAGGAAGCAGCTTAAAGAGGTCCTCTCCAAGCTCCCCACCATACAGGGGGCTTGCAAAGGGCTCCTGAGCTCAACTCCACTTCATTGGACTATCTGAAACAAGCCTATCTCCCTCCCCACAGAATCTAGGCTCCCTCCCCCGACAAGGGGCCCCAAGCAGCCCGCCCAGCTCAGCCAGGCTCTCTAGAGGCACAGAGGCATCCTCTCCCCACATGCTTTGAGTGGTTTCTGCTTTCAGACAGAAGCGTACACAAAATGGATGAGTCCTGTATAAAAAGGAATAAAACAGCTACATACTCACCACCTAACTTACGCAATAAAACACTTTCAAACAGGGAGTGACAAAATCAATTTAGTGGGTCACAACTGGCTTAAAAAAAAAAAAAACAGAAAAAAATAAAAGGAAAAAAACTATAAAAAAATAAGAAAAAACAAACAATCTACATCTGAAAGCATCTAACGTTAAGTGTCAGTGCTATGCTGTGCATCTTTCATTTCTGTGTAGACACAGATTTGTGTATATATGAGTACAAATAAAACCCCCATCTCCTTCCTTCTGGTGGAGCACTGTAAGTGTTCAGACACCACTGCTGCGTCTCAGGGACCACCAAGTGCCTCCCAATGGCATTCCTACCCCAACCGTCATGAACTGTGTATTAGCCTTTCTCTTTTTTCATTCCAGTTTATCCTATAAGAATACCTTTAGTTAGCTGTGCATATTTTCTGAATACACACACACACATATATTATATATACGTATGGGTGTCTTAAGTATATGTGTGTGTATTTATTTATCAGATAGAGTCTCACTCTGTCACTCAGCCTGGTGTTCAGTGGCGCAATCACAGCTCACTGCTTCTCCACTCTCCATGCTTAAGCGATCCTCCCACCTCCACCTCCCAAGTAACTGGGACTACAGGCATGTCACCACGCCTGGATACTTTTTTTCTAATTTTTGTCGAGATGGGGTCTCTGTTGCCCAGTCTGGTCTCAAACTCCTGGACTCAAGCGATCCTCCTGCCTCAGTCTCACAAAGTCCTAGGATTATAAGTGTGAGCCACTGTGCCAGGTCCCTACTTTCTGAACTTTATATGAATAGAAGCATACTGTATACATTCCTTTATGGCTGGCTTTATTCACTCCACATTTTATTTGAGAGAGTCATCTGTGTTGAGGTGGAGCTGGAATTTGTCTTGTTCCATTCTGTAAAAAAAAAAAAGTCGCAACTGATTCTTCTGTTGGAGGATACTCATTTGGTTTTGCTGCTTGTTCTCGTTCACATGTACACGAGTTGCTGGGTCATGGGTACCTCTGCCTTCCCTGAGGAATGCTACAACTAGTTCCACATGGTGGTATGAGTTTATGTTCCCTCAGCAGTGGGTGCCTCATAACCCAGGAGTTGCCTCATAACCTCTCTGATGCTTAGTATTAATTTACTTTCCCAGGTGTACTAAACTGGTGGGTTGAAAAGTTATTTGACTGTGGTTTTGATTTGCATTTTCCTGTTCTTTAATGAGGCTGGGCATCTTTTCATATATTCATGGGTCACTCATGAGTCCTCTCCTATGAGGTGCCTGAGTCTTTCTTTTACTGACCATTCCTTAGGGTACCCTTCTTATTTTTACCTTATTAAAGGTTACTTTAATATCTTTTGGTGAAATTTAATCTTTTTAATTTTACCCTTTATCTCCCACAAGAGATTTGTACAACTTTTGTAAGATTTATTCCTAGTAACTTAGTATTATTTCTAGGAACTACATTCTTTTAAACTTTTCATCATCTGTTTATTGTTATGTAAAGAAACAATTTAATTTTGTATACTCTTTTGTACCCAGCAATCTTGCTAAACTGTTAAGTAGAAGTCATTCCAATTACTGATTCTAATAATTCAAATAACTCAATTCTAATAACTTATCTGTATAAATTTCTTCATATTTTATGTACCATCGCATCACCTGCAAATGATAAATGTTTAGTGCCTTCTTTCTAGTCCTTTATACTTTTCCTTTTTCTTGCCTTACTGCACTGGCTAGGATCACCAGTTACATCATCAAGTAGAAGTGCCGGTAGTCAGTATCCTTGTTTTGCTCTTGATGTTCCAGGATCAATTTTCAGCATTTTACCATTAAGTTCAATGTTACCTATAGGCTTTTTCACTTTTAGAAGCCCTTTAACAGGTTATGGAAGTTCCCCATTGTTCCAAGTTTATGAGAATTTGGAAATTAATGGTTAATGAATTTTGTCAAATGGTCTCTGCCTTTACTTAGATGACCACATTTTTTGTTTTAATCTGTTAATATGGTACATTTGTAAATTTTCTAACAAGTTGGTCCTTGCAAACAAAGTTCTTCATAATGTACTACATCTTTTAAAATATTTCCCTGGTTTGGGTTTTGTAATTATTTCTTTCCCTAGGATCTTTGCATCTATATTCATAACTAAACTGGCCTGAAATGTCTGCACACTGCATTGCCCTTGTCTAGTGCTGGTGTTAGGGTAATGCTAGTCTCATACAAAGAGTAGGAATATCCTCTATTTTCCTGTTCTCAAACAGAGTTTGTATGGAAGTGGAATTGTTTCTTGAATGTTGTTAGCACTTACCAGCACAGCCGTCTGGGTAGATTTGCAGAAGGGGAGGATTTTTAAATACTGATTCCATACCTTTCATGATTATAGAACTATTTCTATTTATAGGTTTTTAAAATTATTCTTCAGTTAGCTTTACTAAATTTCCTTAATTTTATCCATTTTATCTAAGTTTTTGGATTTGTAAGCACAGAGCTGACCAAAGAGCCAACCTCTCACTCAACATGAAATCTTTTGTCTTTTTTTTTTTTTTTTTTTTTTTCTATTTGTGGAGAACAGGGTCTCGCTATATTGCCCAGGGAGGTCTTGAACTCCTGGGCTCAAGCTATCCTCCCGCCTCTGCCTCCCTAACAGCTGGGATTACAGGCGTGAGCCACAGCGCCCGGCTTTCTACGTTGTCTGTATTTTTCTTTCAGCACGCTGAAGACTCTATGCAACTCGGACATCTACTATTGCTGTCAAGAAGTTAGCTATCCATTTAGTTGCCATTTCTTTGTAATGAATGGCCTGTTCTCTGTAGGTATTTTCTTCTTCTGGTGTTCTGCAGTTTCCTGATGATATGCCTAAGTGGGGATTTCTTTATCTTGCTTAGGATTCACTAGGCTTCCTGGATCTGAGAAGTAGCATCTCTCCAAAATTCTTCAAAACCCTGAGTCATCTTTTCAAATATTAGCTCTTCTGAAACCCCAAACAGATATGTGTTAGATGTCTTCACTCTGCTCCCATGTTTATCCCCAGCCACACTGATTCCCAACTGCTTCCCAAATGCCTGGCACCTTCTGGGCCTCTCCAGCCCTCTTATTTTCTCTTCCTACCTTCTCTGACTCCTCTGGAATCCTCCCCTTGCCTTTCTTTCAGATCCCTTATCATATAGCACCATAACTATCACTTAACTATGAGTCTCCCATGGACTGTGAACTCCCTGAGGTGATGGCTACCTCCAGCCCTGGCACCAGAAATGAGGGTGGCACCCAGCAAGCCTGTGACAACCTGGCTGAGCTCTGAGGCTTAGAGAAAGGCAGCAGAAGGTGGCAGTGACATGTCAATCTCAGAAGACTAGGGAATGCTCCCCTGGGCCTCCAAGAGAACTAGCCTCTTTGCTCTACTGCTCGACAATGGACAGGTGAAGAAGAGATTCCTTGGCTTTCAAAAAGATGAACCAGCTGCTAGCCATTCTACATGTGGCTTCATGCCTTCTAGTCTCTGAAATGCTGAATGGCTTTGATAAGGGCCTATTAAGTCACACCAACCACTATCTTTTTTTTTTTTTTAAAGAGACAAGTTCTTGCTTTGTCACCCAAGCTGGAGTGCAGTGGTGCCATCAAAGCTCACTGCAGCTTCAACCTCCTAGGCTCATGTGATCCTCCCACTTTAGCCTCCCAAGTAGCTGGGACCACAGGCACACACCACCATGCTTGGTTAATTTTTTATTTTTTGTAAAGATGGGGTCTCCCTATGTTGCCCAGGCTGGTGTCACAGGCATGAGCCACTGCACCTGGCCCACCAGCCATTATCTTGATGGCCTTTTTCACTTTTGGCTGGGATCAGCTGCTGGCTAGCTGAGGCAGCACAAGGAGGGAGTGGAGAACAGTGCTGCCTTCACTCCTTTCCAAGCTTGCCGCGGCAGCGGGGGACAGGCCAGGCCAAAGCAGATGTCAATCTGCAAGCTTCATTCCCAACATCCCATGGACACTCGTGCCTTTCATTTCCTCGTGGCCCGTCCACTCCTGTTTGGACTTAGGGCTTCTCCTGCTGCTGCTCCAGAACCCACCACTTTCTAGACGCTCCAGAAATAACTGTTTCCATCCGAAAGCTCCTTCTGACACTTCACTCCTCATCTCCCAGTATCTCATGCAGATCACCCTCCCCGGGGACTGAAGCTGCCCTTGCCAGTTCCACCTCTGCTTGACATGGGGAAGGGCCCATCAGGAAGCTGAACCTGCCTCCTGCTGGAATCACACTGTGGATACAAGCCCTCGCTCTAACCCCCTGCAACAGGACACCTTGGGGGTCCTCAGCTCTCTGTCCCCGCTGGAAATAAGTGGCATGGTGGAAATGACGCGTCAGGGAAAGGGCTGACTGCCAGCCAAAGAGCTGCGGTGTGACTTCAGTGCTGCCGTGACAAGGACACAGGAAGACCTAGGGCCCAGCGCTAGGCTGATTCTGGCTCCCTGTAAGCCTGGGGGAGTCAACACACATTCTTCACGCACAGCCCAGCTGTGCCTGGACGACAGACTGGAGCCTCAGCTTCTTCTGCAGCTCTGACTGTACACTGTCTCCCCTGCACACTGTCCCACTCCCCAGCTACCATCCCTTCCCACTTGCCTTCGTCAAGAGCCATGCCCTGGTTACTTCTAGCCCCCACTCTCACTTTCTCCTGCAAGGATGACCTGGTTCTCCTTAGGAGAATTCTCCCCTCACCGACTCCTAGTCAGACTCTGAGAGGGACAGACCCTGCCCTGGCAAGAGAGAAGGGTTCTCCCTGGCTAAAGTCAATCTGCAAAATGCCCCCAACTCCAATCCCCCATCCCCAAATCCCAGAAATGGTACTGGAGCTACAGAGAAATCCTCTATCTCCTGGGCTGTGTGAACTGGACTATGAGGTGGGTACCCAAGGCAGCCACTGTGCTTGCCAGAACAGAGGCTTGAGCTTCTGGGGTGGACAGCACAGTAAAAGGGGTCTGACTCTTGGTGGTCACCTCCTAGCCACTGGTCAAGCTGAGGGCAGCATCACATCCTGACCAAACTGCCTCCCCTGACACACTGCGTGAGGTGCTTGCCGGGAAGGCTGGCCCTCACCCTGCAGCCTCCATGCCAGCCCACCATGCATTCCCCACTCTAAACCCAGCTCAAAGCCCTTCTCAGGGCACTCCCACCACTTGTGTGTATGTGAGACTGCATCTGTCCCCCTTTTCCAAAGCATGTGCACCAAGAGAATAGGGGCTAGGTCTGCTCTGCTCCCCGTCCCCGAGAACCAAGCCTAACACACGGAGGGGGTGCTTTATCACTAACTAGGGATTGAAGAGAGCTCACAAGGATCAAGGGAACCACAGGACCTCAGGCTGGCAGGGACTTTGCAGTTTATCTGTATCTCTGCACACTGGATTTCAGTGACCCCTTCTAACAGGTTCTGGATGAATGTCTGGTTCAGAGGCTCAGAAACACAACCAGGTAAGAGTGGCCCATAATCTCCATCCTGATGATCTAAGACATGGAGCTTTCAGGTGTCTTAGACTGAGTGGTATTCACGCACCCTGGCACTCAGGGGCCACCAGACTAGTGGTTCTCAACCATGGCTCTTCTTGGGAAGCTCTTAAGGATTTTAGTAAAATACTGATGCTGTCCTCTCCATACACAAAGATTCTGGGGTCGGCCTGAGCATTTGGATTTTTAGAAGCTCCTGAGATGACTCGAATGGGCAGCCAGGATGCATAAGAAACACTGAGCTCTGGGTGTACCCAGACCCCTCACCAAGCCCTTCCCACAAGCGAGGCGCCATCTGAGGGCCCAGCTCAGACCCACAGGCCTGAGTGGGCAGATGCGTGGTGGAGACGAGCTCCAGCCTCCCACAGTCATCTTGTTCCATACAAGCAACATCTCATCAGCAGTCCCCAGGCCTGGCCCCAGGACGGCCCCTCTGAGACAGAAACACAGCGAGCCACTAGAGCCAGCATGCGGGTCACAGGCAGCCATCAATGGCAGGAGACAGGGCAAGAGGCAGGCCTGAAGACAGGGTGACCACATCCCCCGGAGTAGGGATGTCTGAGCAATGATTTCAAAAATACGTAAGAGTTTGCCAGGTAGACAACGAGACACAATATAAAGATCAGGCATTTAAAGGAACCTAGGCTGCCCAAGCCCCTGCAGAGGCCCTCACCAAACAGAGAGGAGTCTCTGAGCTCTGCTCAGACTCCCAGGTCCCTCAGGCTTCACCTTTCTGACCTCAGCCACTACACACCTAGGCTGCCTGCAAAAGTAGAATCTGTCCTTCCATCTAGACGTACTCTCAGATAGTAAGGTTCTAAACACAGCTTAAGCTGATAGGTTTGTTACCTTTAAGAGTTAACATAAGGCATTTTAACATTTCTAGAAGAAATCTTTTTTTTTTTTTTTTTTTTTTTTTGAGGCAGGGTCTCACTGTTGCCCAGGCTGGAGTGCAGTGGCGTGATCTTGGCTTACTGCAACCTCTGCCTCCAAGATTCAAGCAATTCTCCTGCCTCAGCTTCCCAAGTAGCTGGGATGACAGGCACCCACCACCACACCTGGCTAATTTTTTGTATTTTTAGTAGAGACAGGGTTTCACTATGTTGGCCAGGCTGGTCTTGAACTCTTGGCCTCATGTGATCCGCCAAACTCAGCCTCCTAAAGTGCAGGGATTACAGGCATAAGCCACCACGCCTGGCCAACATTTCTGGAAGAATTCTTTCTACCGGGAACTCTGCAACATGTGCAGCGTCTCCACTGCATGGGTTCTGAAGCACTCTCCATGAGCCCGCAGCATGCTGACCCACCATCCAGGGCTCATGTATCAGGCTTCCACGTGAGAACCCCACACTGCAGTGTAATGCCACCTGAAACTATTCCAGAGACTCTCTGACACCTCCAGTTAGCCTTTATGGGCCCTGCTTCCACTCTGGAATCTGATACTAAAATAACAACAGCACTGCTAAGAATTTTTTAACTCAACAACTGTATCATGCACAATGTTGAAACCAACGAGTTTTGGCTCAGAAAGAAACCCCTACTCTTTTTTTTTTTTTTTTTTTTGAGATGGAGTCTTGCTCTGTCACCAGATGTGAGCGCACTGGCACGATCTTGGCTCACTACAACCTCCACTTTCCAGGTTCAAGCAATTCTCCTGCCTCAGCCTCCTGAGTAGCTGGGACTACAAGCACATACCACCACACCTAGCTTATTTTTGTATTTTTAGTAGAGACAGGGTTTTACCATGTTGGCCAGGATGGTCTTGATCTCTTGACCTCGTGATCCACCTGCCTCAGCCTCCCAAAGTGCTGGGATTGCAGGCATGAGCCACCGCACCTGGCCAAGAACCCCCTACTTTTATAGCCTGCATAGACAAAGTTGATCGCAGCTCAGACAGCTTTGGATCTGGAGTGAAGTATGTGCTTGGATCAAACCCTGATCACCTCCAAATCACCCAGGTAATGATGGACAAGCTGCTTGGCATGGGTGAGCTCTGTCTAGTTTGCATCCTGCAAGTGACACTGGGGACCTATCTGTGTTCAGGACAGTGCAAACTGCTGGGCTGAATTCAGACTACACACATGGGCAAAGCCCCCCAGACACATATACACAGTCCCATGGTCAGTGTGACCTCCTTCTTTGCTATGTGCAGGGGAGTCACGGAAGGCCATACACTATGGTACCTTGCTTTCTTCAAATGTGACTTGCAGACAAAGTCACAAAGTCACGAGCATTCCCTGAGGCTAGCTGTGCCCTCAGGGAATGCCTGCTGGCTCCGGGAAGCACTGGGCATGCTCCTCCTCTATGAATGGATAGATCTGCTGCAAGGCTTCTCTCTGTGCTCTCCCGCTTCACATCCTCGGCAGGGTCCAGGCCATGCCACTCACCCGATCAATAAATGCTTGTTGAAAGCTCAAGTGAATGAGAGGAAAGGAAGATGGAACCAAGGTTTGAAAGATCAAGCAGTTTCCGGCCTCTTCTTCATAGGGAGCCTGTGTCCTGGTTGCCTCCCACCCGCCAGCCTGGCTCATCCCAAGCCTCACAGATGAATATTCATGTGCAGAGGGAGGCAGTCACAACTAAGGGGTCACAGAAGAACTGAGCTGTGCAGAGGTCACCAAGAAGCCAGCAGCACCACCTGCTGCTGCCATGGCGGAAGGCAGCTTCTGTCCCAGCCTAGGCGGTGGGCGGGAGTGCAGAGAGAGGGCTCCAGCCAGCCAAGGTCTTCTGAATCAGCAGGCTGTGAGCCCTCCTCAGACCAGGTGGCTGCTTTGTGTGTCTGGAACAGAGGAGGAAGTGCCCCACTGACCTGGCAGGCTTCATCCTCCCTCCTTTTAGCCCGGAGCATTTCCTCCCAAGGCCACTTAGCCAAGCCGCCCCTAGTGCTGCTTGGAAAGAACTGGTAATGATGGGGCTCACTACAAATGGTGGCTTTCAAAACAGTGTTTCTTTCATCCAGAGGGCACAGCTAACAGTGTTACAGGAAGAGACTCCAATCTAATATATGAATGCATCTCAGGATGGAGGGGTGACCCTGAAAACGTGCACTATTGGATTTAACTAGATGCTAAACAATAAATCTGATACCACGGTCTCAGTGCTGTGCTGACGGAACGTGGAAGCGGAAGGTGTGCTAACATGCTTCAGCAAATGCAGGAGCTAGCAGAAGGCCATTCTCCTGCAGAGCTGGTCAGCACCACCACAGAGAATTAAAAGAACACTGATTTTAATGTATTTTTCTACTGAAAGCGGAGTGCTTAGAACTGCAAAACACTCCTGTGAACATCACCAGGCTGCTTAGTGAATGATGGTACAGCCTGGTATTGTTCAGAATTTCTAACGATGCCAAGAACTGCTCATGACACTACAAACTGAAATATACACATACACACACATGTAATTATATATAAAATATAGCCTCAACTACGTAAAAACATAATGCCCAGAAAAAAAGATAGGAAGCAGACAAGCTAACATTTTAACAGTGGCTATCTCTCCAGATTGAAATTTACAGTGACTTTTCCAGGACATGCCAGGGCCACAGAAGGACCTTGCAGCAGTCCAGGATGGTGTGACAAGTATAGGACACAGTGCCATAAGCACTGAACCTGCCCCAAACCTACTAACAATGTCTTTGGGCTTTGGTGGCCTGTCTCTTCCCCAAGTCACTGGTAATAATGCCAAGTGCATCAGAACCAAGAAGGTCCTGGGTTTGGCAAGTGGCAAGAGATGGCAAACTGGCAGTCAGCAAGCCACGTGTGCCCACCCTCAGAGAGCTCTTACTTACCTCCAACCATATTCTTACTTTTAAAAATCCACAGCCAACATTTAAATACTAACAGATCTCAAAAATCCAGGTTTCTATCTTCTCTTTAAAAAAACTGGATTGATAATAACCAAAATGTGGAAACAGCCCAAATTCCACATCAATTGCTGGATGGTTAAACAAAGTGTTGTATATCCATGCAAAGGAATCTTATTCATCCACAGGAAGTCATGAAGGACTGACACATGCCACAACACCGACAAGCCTCGAAAACATGATACCAAATGAAATAGGCCAGGCACAAAAGCCCACGTAGCGCACGACTCCGTTTCTACGAAACGTCCAGAGAGGAGAATCCCTGGAGATAGAAAACACATCAGTAGCTGCCAGGGGCTGGGCATGCAGTCCCTTTCCGAGGTGACGGAAACGTTCTGGAATTAGATAGCTGATGGTGGCTGCGCAACATTGCTGTGAACGTGCTGAAAACCACTCAAATGTCCACTTTAAAATGGCTGAAATGGGCCGGGTGTGGCGGCTCACGCCTGTAATCCCAGCACTGTGGGAGGCCAAGGCTGGCAGATCACTTGACGTCAGGAGTTCGAGGCCAGCCTGGCCAACATGGTGAAACCCCATCTCTACTAAAAATACAAAAACTAGCCGGGTGTGTTAGCGCATGCCTGTAATCCCAGCTACTCAGGAGGATGAGGCAGGAGAACTGCTGGAACCCAGGAGGTGAAGGCTGCAGTCAGCCGAGATCATGTCACTGCATTCCAGCCTGGGTGACACAGTGAGACTCTGCCTCAAAAAAAAAGGTTGAAATGGTGAATTTTATCTCAGTTTCTTAAAATTTAGGAGGGCAGATTCACGTGGGTGGCACTCCTAGGTGGGCAGCAGCATCTGCACCCACTCCACCACTCCATACCCCTCTGCTTCTCACACACTGAGTCTTCTGCAGGGAACTCCCTGCCTCTTGGTGCCTGGCCACCTTCTCTTCCCTGGGGACCCAACGGAAGTAGCCATCCTCCAAAATGCTTCCCTTACACTCCCTGGACTCCTATACTGCATCTCATCTCACCCCAGGATGCTCTCAACCTCCACTGAGGCCTGGACTACACAGTATGACTATTGTACCGTGTTCCTGTCCTGCCCGCTCCTGAGCAGGGCCCTGACAACAGATAATAGCGACAATAATCACCTGCTGTCTCAGGGGTCATGCCCCGCAGAACACAGCCTGTCATTTGGTACATTTCAGCAAATATCTAGGGAACCGAGTTGAACACAAGAGACAGTTCTGAGAGAAGCAGAGACTCCAAGAGATACAGGCAAGATGCCACAAAATATACAAAGTTCCCAAACAGAAAGCCCACAGGTCAGCCATGCCCAGTAGGGTTTAGAGCACCAGGAGGGGCCTCCAAGAGCACCAGGGCAGGAAGCCTTCACAAAGCCTGCTGGGCCACGCTCCTCCCCAGTGATTAAGAAACTCAGGCACCCAAGATCATCACCCAGATCAAACCAGTTGCATCATGCTCACATTTTGAACTTCCCACCAGAATTCCTCTCACGTTTCACGTTAAGCAAAACTTTAAAATATTCATTTAGCCTATTAAATGGATTTTCTTCTACCGTTTTAAGTAACAAGTAAGAATTACAGCAAATGTATCCCCTTTTCATCAGCAGTGGTGGTAAGCACATCATAATCTCCAGCTAATTACAGCAGCTTGATTTGGATGTTCCACGCTGTGTATTATGGTTCCTTGAGCTGGGGTGCTGGGCGCAGCGCTGAGGCTTCGAGTTGAAACGTGTCCCAGAGAAGGCACAAGGCATTTCTGATGCCAGTGGGAGGCTGAGGGGAAATCAACTTCCTTCTCCCAAAGCAGAAAACCACTCAAAACAGAGAGAACACCATGCCACCACCCTCAAGAAGGAGGGAGAGGGCCGGTTGGATGTCACTCCTGAGAGCTGGAGGAGCCTGGACACCCAACACAATTGACCAGACCCAACTAGGTGAGAGACAGCAAGAAGCACGGCCCTGCCCCTCACCCATCCAGCAGGCAAGCACGGGAGACCAGTGATGGGGTCTTTACCAAATGATGGCCAGGGGTCCGAAGTGCTCGCAGGAGCCGCTGGCCCGCCCCAGGGGTTGGTCTGGTTAGTGGAGGCCGACGGGCCCCAGGGCTCCGCTTTCTGGGCTGCAGGGCCAGAGCTGGGGAGAGCATCCATTAAATCCAACAGCGTAGTCTGCTGTGGGAGAGAGCCATGCTTTTAAGAGAAAGAGAAGGGAATAGATTTTACTTTGCTACAGTTACAGCAAATACCCATCAACTAGCCATAAATATCACCCACCCGTGCCTCTTCCTCCAGTGAAGCCCTCTAGGAGGTGCCGAGAACTTTTAGAAACTGAGCCGTCCCATCTCCCTCCCAGTCCCACCAGCTCTCCAGTCACAACAAGCTATTTACTGTCTGCCAAATGCCCCAACAGACCTCACAGACCTCAGGGCTCCACCAACTTTTCCAGGCTAATACTGGCTTCTTTCTGCTCAGGCTGTGGATGTCCTCCAGAACACCATCCCTCCCACCTGCCAGCCACCATCCAGGGCCAGCCTGAGGGCCCTCCTCCTGGGGTTGCCTGCATGCTCCCTACTCCCAAGACCACCATATGTGTCACCAGGGATCATCATCATCATCCAGTCAGGAGTCAGGGGCTCCACCAGCCACGGCAGCACTGTGACATGGGAGGCCAATGGAGCCCTGGGGCCTGTGGTGTGAGGAAGGGTCTGGGTCTTGACTGGATGACGATGAGCTTGTCAAGAGCATAGCCATGTCCTGGTCACTTCTACATCAAAGCAGGAAGCCTGGCACAGTGCTGACCAGGCAACCAGCATTGCTGGGGGCACACCCTGGGGCAGGAAAGCGTTCTACAGCCGCTGGCATGTAGCTCACTTGACAGCTGCTGTAGCCACAGCCACAGGAGGCAGGCGCTATCATCACCTCCATTTTTACAAACGAGCAGACTGAGGCACTGGGAAGTTAAGTGTCTCCTGGTTAGTTCAGGTGTGCTTTCAGTCGCCTGCTCACCTGGCTCTTGCTCACTACAGGCTTGAGGGTTATCTGCTGAGAACTTGCTGAGCATCACACCCACCAGGCAAGTAGGGCGGGGACACCGGGGCAACAATTACAAGACCGTGTGAAACAGCTACCCTCCCAGCAAGCTCTTACCTCTTTCTTTTTTGGAATTTTAACTGTGTCCCTTCGGCTTTCTTCCAGGGCCATCTGTAATCTGAGGTCATCACCCCGCCTGAGGCGTTCTTCCTGTAGAGGAACAATGCAAACTGGTAATTGTAATAACACCGCTGTACAGAACAAAGCCACGCTGGCCAGAAACAGGAAATGCACATTGTATGATGCAGTATTTCAGAGGAAGATTTCAAAACTACTTGTAAAACACAATTACTTTCAAATCCTGAATGTGTGTATACCCAGAAGGCTCCTCCCTCATTGTGACTCTTGTGACTTCAACCCCTTGGGGTCAGGCAGGGAGACTGTGGCTCAGGTACCACCAAACTGGGGAAAGGGGATGCTTAATCTAAAATATTTTTTTCTCAAAATGAAAGCGGCTTTATAAATTCTTTCTACTTGTAGAAGCAATGTGCGTCCTTATAAAACACAAATCTAACAACCCAAAAAGGAATTCGAAAGAGGATAAAAATCACGTATCATTCCATCTCCACTGTGTGGAAATGGCTTCCGGAAAGTGGCTGCCTATCTCTATGAGTCCTAACAGAAATGATTCACTGTCTTTTTTCAAGGCAAAGTCACCATATGCAAAAGACAGGGTTGTCCTAAGCTTTTATATAATATAATAATTAAATATAAATAATAAATTCCTTATGTTTTTTCTTTTCTTGTTTTTAAGAGACAGGGTCTCACTGTACTGCCCAGGCTGGCACACAGTGGCTATTCACAGGGACAGTCCTACTACTGATCAGCACAGGAGTTTTAACTTGTTCCCTTTTATTATAAACATTAACTGAAAGGGGCTCTAACTGTCTGTCTGCCCCTGTGCTTCTCAGTAGATGCTACCACCATGCACCTTCCTCCTGGGGTGCTGGCCAGCCATGAAGCCGCATGCATCCATGTGGGCAGCTACTGGCAGCCTGTTTCCCACTGCAGGGACAGAGAGGTCATGACTGAGACTGCCCGCTGTTACTGAGCTTTAGAATGTTGCCAGTTATAGACACACCAACAATGCCAGGACAAACTTGTCTGTACTCAAATCTAACTGTCCCTAGTATCCCTCCCTGAACACCAGCTTCTAAAGGAGAGGAATCCCTGTGCTGCCCCCTAGTTCCATCTACCTTTTTTAACCAAAGGTCAGTGGAGACAGCTCTGATATCTGCAACCAAAGGCATGACAATTTGTAAAGCCACTCTAATTACTCCTTTCCCTTCTCCCTATTTTAAAATAATGCATGCTTACTAAAGAAAATGGGGGTGGGGCACGGTGGCTCACGCCTGTAATCCCAGCACTTTGGGAGGCCGAGGTGGGCGGATCACTTGAGGTTGTAAGTTGGAGACCAACCCGGCCAACATGGTGAAACCCTGTTTCTACTAAAAATACAAAAATTAGCCAGTCATGGTGGCAGGCCCCTGTAGTCCTAGCTACTCAGGAGGCTGAGGCAGGAGAATCACTTGAACCTGGCAGGCAGAGGTCACAGTGAGCCAAGATTGTACCACTACACTCCAGCCTGGGTGACAGAGTGAGATTGTCTCAAAAACAGAAGAAAAAAGAGAAAAAGGAAAAAGAAAAGAAAAATGAGAACTGAAGAAAATTAAAACTACACATAGTTCTGTCACTGAAACATAAGCACTCTCATTTCGGGAGCATTTCCTCCCAGCCTTTGTTTTTCTGCAAATCTCTTGCTACAGGTCACCAAAGTGCTTGGCAGGGGCTAGGCTGGTTCCTGCCCCTCAGGCCTGCATTCCTGAGCCCACCCTGCAGCCACCCTTCACGGAACCTGTGCAGGCTCAGCTCACTCAGGGAAAGCCCAGACATGGCTGTGTCTGTGCAAGTGTATCTGGGAAGCATTTTTAACTGGTTTCTTTCCTTAGGAACAACTTCCTGAAAAATTTTTCTTAAATGTAACTTTGCATGGGCTCCCTCCCTGACTGGGAGGGACAGTGGGTGACAGGAATACACACTTAAGGCAGCATGAAATGCCGTCTCAGCAAGTATATCTGAACTGTTTTGAAGACAGGGCTATTTCTGCCATTGTTCTCCCAGTGGGCCACACTCCACCCTGAGCATGGGCAGTCAATGCAGTGCAGACCTGCCTGGGGCACTGACCTGCTCAGCCACTTCTCTGCTCATGGCAAGTGCCAGCTGCAGCTGAAGCTCCTCTTCTCCACTAGTCTGGGGCCGGGCTTGCTCCAGCTCGGAGGACACTCGCGGGGAGGTAGCTGTCGGGGAAGACCAAGTCATCATATGCAAAAGTCAAGGCCGATACAGCTCCTGCACGGCAGTTTCCCAGACAGACCACATCCCATTCCCGTCTCAAACCCACAAGGTCCAGCAGTGGCCCAACAATTGCAGGCAGAGGAAAGGAAAGGTTTACAAATACTTCAGTGTTAAAACCAAGTGACAGCCAAACACAGCTTCTCAACAACAGAAGCCCCCGGAACCGCCCAAGAGAAGATGCCTTTGGGTGTGCAAGCCCCAGCCGTCAAGCCTCACAAGGATCAGAACCTCAGTCTTCACTGCAGATCTGCAGTGCTCCAAAAAAGGAACTAACTCAAAGACTCAAAGTATAGCTCTTGAACAGATGAACCAAAGAGTCACCCTTCAAATAGGTGCAGGGCATCTGGAGACCAAGGACTCCACTCCAGGCACACCAACACTTAAGAGTTGACCTTTGCCTCTCGTAGTGTTACTATGAGATCATGGAAAATGAAGCCCGCCCATTTCTGCAGTGACCCTAAACATTTCTGTTTTGTAAGCACCTCTGTACGCTGACTAGAAAGAAATGCAGATAAAAATGCAGACACACATGTGACATTTTTGCTGTGTACTTAGCTAGTTTAAACACTTCTAAGCAGCTCCTGGAAAGAGAGCTTTGTTTTTTTTTTTTGTTTTTTGAGATGGAGTCTTGCTGTTGTCAGTCCAGGCTGGAGTGCAATGACACCATCTTGGCTCCCTTCAACCTCCGCCTCCCAGGTTCCAGTGATTCCTCTGCCTCAGCCTTCCAAGTAGCTGAGATTACATATGCCCACCACCACGTCCGGCTAATTTTTGTATTTTTAGTAGAGACGGGGTTTTATCATGCTGGCCAGACTGGTTTCAAACTTCTGACCTCAGGTGATCACCCGCCTTGGCCTCCCAAAGGATTGGTATTACAGGCAGGTGCCACCGTGCCCTGCCTCAAAGACAGTTTTTATTGAATGAATGAGACATGAAGTCCTGGCTGATGTAACAAACCCCAAATGAAGTCTTGACAGTCACACCATAAACCATGGTGCTGGGGCTTCACAGCCATTGGGATGTTGCACGGATCAGGGAGTCTGAATGCCTCCAGAAATTACTGTAGAGTTCTGGAAGTATGTGCCCACCTCTGCTCCATTTCAGGAAGGATCCACAGCTTCTCTAAAACTCTCAGAGCAAGACCTGCCCTCTGAGAGGTTTGAAGCCACTGCTTTAGATGGTTCCTCGCCCTGCCCTCCTCCTGGGTCTCTGCATGCTGTTCCCTCAGCACACCTACCTCCTCTTTAGCATTCAGAGCTCAGCTTCCCCAACCCGGTCCTTCCCCTCCATCCTGATGCTGCGTCAGACTCCATACCTCTCCCTTGTAACTCACCTCTGGCTGACAAACACCTGTTGGGCGGAGGCTTACATGCATGCATGGAGAGGTGCACACGCAGCTTGACAGATGGACAGACAGACAGCTACAGAATTCAATTTCATAGTTAATGGGTCATTTTAAAATGCTCTAATTGTGCCAGGCATGGCAGCTTACGCCTGTAATCCTAGCACTCTGGGAGGCTGAGATGGGTGGATCACCTGAAGCCAGGAGTTCAAGACTAGCCTGGCCAACTTGGTGAAACCCCATCTCTACTAAAAATACAAAATTTAGCCAGGTGTGGTGGCGGGCACCTGTAATCCCAACTACTTGGGAGGCTGAGGCATGCAGAATCAGTTGAACACAGGAGGCAGAGGTTGCAGTGAGCCAAGATCACACCACTGCACTCCAGCCTGGGCAAAAGAACAAGATTCCATCTCAATAAATGAATGAATGAATAAATGTTCTAATTGTGTATTAGTTTACTTCCTTCTTTCATTACATCTATTCTAGGAAACCTAACTATCAGGATTCACTCACCTAGGTGTTGCTTCTGCCTTACTTTCCAATCTACATTTGCTTCTTAGGGTTTTCCTCTTTGGGAGAAACTAAACTGTTGGGAATAATTCCTGACAAAGGAGGCTTTCAGATGGCTGGGCCATGGCTACGGTGAATAAAACAGGGGACGAGGCCTAAATGCAATTCAGGCCACAGACGTGATCCACAGAAGAACCAGGGGAGGTAGAAAGAAGCTGCTTCTGGGCAGAGGGCTGAGGTGGCGCCGCGCAGGAGACTGGGAACTTCTCTACCATGTGAGGTTGCCAAGCAGAGGCATCACCCTATCATGAAATTCTTTAAAACACACAAAACGTATAATTATAAATTTACTTTGAAACAGTTCTGTGGCACGAAGCATAGCGTATTTGCTGTGATCTATCGTCATCCAAAGAAACATCAAAAAAAAAAAGAAAAGCCAGCAACCAGTGCCTCATGGGTCTCCGCTAATCTGCATGGACAGGTCAAAGAGAGAGAAAGGTGCAGCTATAAAAACACAAATGTATTTTTCTTTTTTTTCTTCTTCTTTTCTGCTATGTTCTCAGCAAACAAATTTATTTTTCTAAATGAAATAAAGTCAAATCCCATCTTAACGTATCATTCAATTATATTCTCCAAAGTTGTTTTTTTTTGTTTTTGTTTTTTTTGAGATAGAATCTCACTCTGTTGCCAGGCTGGGGTGCAGTGGCACAATCTTGGCTCACTGCAACCTTCGCCTCCTGGGTTTAAGTGATTCTCCTGCCTCAGCCTCCCGAGTAGCTGGGACTACAGGTGCACGCCACCACACCCAGCTAATTTTTGTATTTTTTAGTAGACACAGGGTTTCACCATGTTAGCCAGCATGGTCTTGATCTCTCGACCTTGTGATCCGCCTGCCTCGGCCTCCCAACGTGCTGGGATTACAGGCGTGAGCCACCGCGCCTGGCCAAACGTATTCCATAGTATTTCTATAGAAATAAAGCTAGAGGGTAATGAAAAGTCCTCAATCCTAAACAACTTGATTTCTTAATAATACACCAAAACAAAAAGTCTACTTTTTGTTGGCTTTGTTCCCAAACTTCACCTACGCCAATCAGAACTCTCAAGTTCAAAAAGAACTCCTATGTTCAAAAAGATGTCACCATCCACATGGAAGAGAATAAGGGAAGCCAGACAGTTCTAGGAGAACTCTTCCAAACTGAACAGAGCACTCCTATCCAAATCATTAACCACTCCAGCCCAGCCTCCTTCCTGATAAGGAATCTCCGAGGCATGGTTCACAAAACCCTTGCTTTATAACAAATATTGCACTTCTGACATCTTCCATTTACTACCAAATGGAAACCACGAATGAATCAAGAGGAAGGCTCATATTCCATCCCACCCCAA
Source organism: Cacajao melanocephalus (assembly GCA_963573385.1). Classification (NCBI taxonomy): domain Eukaryota; kingdom Metazoa; phylum Chordata; class Mammalia; order Primates; family Pitheciidae; genus Cacajao; species Cacajao melanocephalus. The sequence goes on along the minus strand of CAUYLG010021048.1, from coordinate 22,348 downwards.
AAAAAGTACTCTGGTAAACAAGCCCCATCCTGGCAGGGAAGCTGGTACTGGGTTGCACAGCCACTGTGCCTGTTACAGACAGGTTGGAGGGAAGAGTGGGCATGGGGCTCTGAACTGGACCTGCTGGAGAAGTGAGGCCTCCTTTGTCCTCTGAGCTTTCTAGCACATCTGCAAGGCCAGACTAGCTTCAAATGCAAATGTACATGTTTATGTCTACCATAACTGACACTGCTAGAATAATGCACAGTTGGCATATACCGGCTCACCACATCATAGCTCACCACATCAATGTGGAAATTAAGACAAAGGGTATTCCCCTGAACGCTGTGGTTTTTATAAACGGATGTACAGCTCTCAGTTCTGCAGATGGCAGAATTCTTGGCCACCATCCCTGAACATCAGCTGAGCTACACACAGCGGGTCTGAGTTTCGAGGGAGGATTCCAGCAGAGATATTCTTGCCTTGGTGACAGCAACTCGGCTCCACAAAGGGCCTCTTGTGCCCATGCACATGACAGTGAACACAGATGTCGTTGTGAGACAGGCCTGAATGGGCCCTTCTGACCAACGGAGCCTGGCCTTGGCTCTGCAGGTTCAGAGCTCACAGGGACCAAGGGAAAAAGCAAGTGCTGGGGGATGTGCCACTCTCGCCCTGCTGCAGGTTGCTTTCTCTCCCAGACACTCACTGGAAGGAAGAACGGGAATTGTTAGTTTAAGCTCATCACTGAAGTAGCATCAAATGAGTGGACCTTCTCCGGTGACGGCAGCCTTTTGCATTACAAACCCCACTGGAAGAGCTCCAAGTCTTCACTTGCTGTGGCCAAGAACTGTAACCACAGGTAGGCCTTATTTCTATCCTTTCCAGTCTGTCACATTGGCTGAGAAAAAGCCTAAAGTGGAGCGGCTGAGTAAGAAGCCTGGAAAAACCCAACATTTCCCTCAAAAGACAATAAAAGGAAGACCAAGAAAGCTCTCCCAGCTCAGGCAGACAATGGTCTCTTCCACTCAAGTCCAGCCTGTCTGCTCTAGGGACTGTCCTGCAGAGTCTGGGTGCGTGTGCTCTGTGCTGGGGGAGAGACATCCTTTCCCAAATGTGCTCCTAAAACAAATTGTGTGAAAGATTCTCTAATAAAGATGCTTCAATGGGCCACTTTCATGTAACTGTGAAAGAAGTAAGGTAATCAAGTTGGTAGAAAACCAGAATTGATTATCAGCTACATTTTGCAATTTTCCTAGAAAGTATAGAAGCAGCATCTGCCAGTCACATAGTGCTGATTAAAGAGCCTCCTCTAATCTGCATGGACAGGTCAAAGGGAAAGAAAGCTACAGTTACCAAAAACACAAACGTAAGCTGGGCATGGTAGCTCATGCCTGTAATGATGTCACAGACTTTGGAAGACCGAGGTGAGTGGATCGCTTGCCACCAGGAGTTTGAGACCAACCTGGCCAACCAGGGTAAAAATTCTGTCTCTACTAAACATACAAAAATTAGCCGGGCATGGTGGCACGTGCCTGTAGTCCCAGCTACTCAGGAGGCTGAAGTATGAGAATCGCTTGAACCAGGGAGGTGGAGATTGCAGTGAGCCAAGATCACACCACCGCATTCTAGCCTAGGCAACAGAGCAAGACTGTCTTAAAAAAAAAAAAAAGTAAAAAACCCCCCACAAATGTATTTTTACATTTTACAGCACATGGAACAGGACTCTACCATCGAATGGCTCTGTGCAGTGGGCAGCATGACTGCACAGGTACATGAGCATCACAGACCCTGTGGGGAAGGCAGGGTGAGGTCCTGGTCTCCATGAGTCCCTGGGCTTGGTCTGGCAATGCTGGGCACACAGGCATGTCTGACAACTCAGCAAGAATGAAAAGCTGCCAGGCCTTGGGGGCCTGAGAAGCCCCCACGTGGGCCCAAACACTGCCACCACCTCTCACACGCTGTGCATGTCAGCAGAGGGAAGACCAGAGAGTGGAAAGAGCACTGGACGGACCAATCCTGTCCCCACTGCTCACCAGCAGTGGGAGTCCATGTGATAGCCTGACCTCTATGAGCTTCTGCTCCCACACTGGTGAAATGGGGACAGTGGGGCCTGTGGGAGGAGGTAAGCAGCTGACCTACAAAGAGGTCAGGAGTGCCGGGATGCAGTTGGCTCTTCCCTGTGGATTCCAGCCCTGCCCTGAGTTGGTGCTCTTTCCTCTATCTGTGAGCACCAGACCACCTGACGGCTAAGCTCTGTCAGGCACCCCACCTTCCACCTCACACACAGAAATCGTGGCCCTTCCCAGATCTCCGAGGAACAGGCCTGGGGCTGCTTTCTGTTGGGCTGGCCTACTTGGAGGGAGGGGTTTGGGAGCCAGCGCTGAGCTCGGGGTCAGCGTCCACCAGCCAGTGGCCAGTTCTCCAATCCAGCTAAGTTCCCTCCTCTTTACTACTGAACAGCAGCAAAGCACTTCCTTAATGTGGTGACATCACTGACATCATCCTCTGGTTCCAGGGGCCACTTCCTAAATCAGCAACGACCTTGGCTACTGAGAATATTGCCGCTGCTTCTCAACACAAGAGAGCCTCCAGGGCCCTCACTTTTCCTCCTCGCAGGGAGGAGCAGCAACGGCTGCTTTTAGTCTAATAAGGCAAATTATAAAAAAATAAGTTCAGATTATACCAGGCAATATTTAACAGGAATATAAATACGTGAAGCAAAAGCCAAAAAGGTGTACAATGAAAAATGCAACGAAGCATGACCACAGCCAGATCACTGTCCAGCCACAAGGTGGATGTGACTTTACAACTCAGGGACAAACCACAAAGCTATCTTGTGCTGTCCCCAATGCTGGCACGACCGGTGGCGGGAAGGCTGCCTGTCAGGGGACGTCCTACCCCCACCCATGACAGTCCCAGCAAAATGCTGATATCCACAGAATCCAGACTCTAGCCGTGATTCCAGTTCATGGGAAGCTCAGGGTTGGGGCCAGGCTGAGCACAGCGAGAGGCAGCAGATGGACAGATCCAGGCCAGGGACAGACACCCCAAAGGCAGGCTGGTCCCGAGGAATGGGGAATGTGCTGCCGTGACACAGACTACAGGGACAGGATGGCCAGACTCAGCCTGGGGTCCTGACATGGCCTCATGTTAGACTGATCAGCAGCAAGACACTTTCAGACAACTGGTAAAATGTGACCGTGACCTCAGTGTGAGATGTAACTTCCGATTTTGAGAAGTAACTCTGTGTGTTGACAGTGGCTGTGCAACTCTCCAGGAAGAGATGTGTACTGAAGTATTTAGAGGAGGAATGTGAGAATACCCACAACTTATTCTTAAACATCTCGGCATAAAAGGAAGTGAGAGCCACTCCTCTCATCCTGTCCCACTGCTCTCCCCAGAGGAAACAGCTGTTCACATTTTCTTGTGCTTCCACCCAGAAAAGCTTCTGAATGAACACTCCGTGTGTGGATGCCTGTAGCGCGCTTCCCTCTCTGACACTTGCCCACAGTGAACCCCTCCCCCCTGCCCTGTGTGCTTCTCCCATCTGAGCCTGACCCCAGGCCAAGTGTCATCAGCCTGTGAGGGCACCCCAGTGTGGCAGGTGAGAGCACAGGCCCTGGAGTCCCCACGTCTGGGCTCAGATCTGGGCTCTGGCACTTCTTCATGTGTGACCTTGGCCTAGGTCAGCTGCCCCCAACCTTTCTGTCACCAGAGACTGGTTTAGTGGAAGACAATTTTTCATGGCCAGGGGTGGGGTGGTAGATGGTTTCAGGATGATTCAGCCACATTACATTTATTGTGCACTTTATTTCTATTACTATTACATTATAATATGTAATGAAATAATTAGACAATTCACCATAATATAGAATCAGTGGGCGCCCTGAGTGGTTTTCCTGAAACTACATGGTTCCATCTCGGGGTGATGGGAGACAGTGACAGATCATCAGGCATTAGATTCTCATAAGGAGCACACAACCTAGATCCCTCACATGCACAGTTCACAAGAGGGTTCACGCGCCTATGAGAATCTAACGCCACTGCTGATCTGACAGGAGGCAGAGCTCAGACAGTAATACAACCGATGGGAGCAGCTATAAATACAGATGAAGCTTTGGGTCCATGGCCAGGAGGTTGGGGACCCTTGGCCTAGGTGATTACCTTCTCAGTGTCTGTTTTCTCATCTGCAGAAGGAGAACCTGTCTCCTGGGGTTGTTGTGGAGAACAAATGAGTCATGATGTGAAAAGCACCCAATGCCTGTGCAACTGTAAGGTACTACCCCATTACAGTCCAGGCTGAGGCCTAGAGGTGCAGTGACTCTCCCAAGGCCACCCAGCTGGGGCAGGTGGAGTCTGACGCTGAAGGTCTGGCTCTTCATTACCAACCCTTCCCACTGATGGACACCAGGGCCCAGAGAGGGCGAATGGCTGCAGCTCACAGCCGCCCGGGAGCAGGATGAAAACTCAGAGCCAAGACTCAAGACCTATGCCCCACACTTGCTCCTAGCACCCTAAAGAAACCTTTCCCCCTCAGTCAGTTACATGCACACACTCACACCGAGCAGGGCCTCCTCTAGACGGGAGGAAAGTCCCTGTTCCCATGAGCTTGTGTTCTACTAAGGAGAGACCATAAACAAATCTAAAAAGGAGGGGCGAACAAGGGCAGGGTGGGGAAGAGGAGAGCTTGCTCAGCTATGCTGACACAGGAGGTCCTGGCACAGAGCCCTGGAAGGGCTGACAAAAGGGCAGGGGCACTTCTGTTCTGAGAACAGGGGACAGGCTCTGAGGCTAGTGTCAGCAGAGGGCACCCAAGGGCCCATGACCAAAGAGTGGTGGGGGTTCAGAAGCCCTCAGAGGTACTTTGGAGAGTCTAAGTGGGGCAGTGATGCCACTTGACTGGTCTAGGGAGCTTGGGCCAGAAAAGTAGCTATGAAGGGGATGAGAAGTGGCTGGAGTCTGAACACATTTAATCGGGACCTTATGTATGATACCTGGTTCCTGAACCAGCTGGTGCATGGTGCTGCCATGTGGTGTGGACTCAGTACTTACAGTACCTTCTTCTGACTGGGGGTTATGGGCTGAAGTGGGCCCCCCCCATAAAGTCAGTTGAAGTACCCCAAAACATGACCTTATTTGTAAACAGGGTGGCTGCACATGTAAGTAGTGAAGATGAGGTCACACTGGAGCAGGATGGACCCTAGAGTCAATAGGACTGGTGTCCTTAAAAGAGAAGAGACAGAGACACGGACACACCAGGGGAGACTGCCATGGGATCATGGAGGCAGAGACGGGGGTGACACAGCAGCTAGCCAAGTAACACTGGGCCCTGCTCGCTTCCCTTCCTCCCTCCCTGGGCACCTGCCACCAGGCTTCTTCCTGCCTCGAGCCTTTGCCTGCCCGCTGCTGCCTCACGCTCTGTGTGCTGCCCGAGGTCCTCAAATGGGAAGCAGATACGCATCCTCATCCCTATCACCAGCTCCAAGGCCACCTTCTCACTGTGCCTCCCTGGCTGTGTTATCAGGCCAGTCTCTCATCAGAGTGGGAGCTCCACAGGGAAGGAGGTCCATTCATTTTATTTGCTACTTACACCTTGGCACCTGGAGCTGGCCTTGGTGCACAGGAAGCACCTGGTGGATGTGGAGGCCAAAGCGGCTCCATCTTGGAGGCTAATTCGCCAGGCTGGCTTCTGATTAACCCCAGTTCTGGGAGAGTGTCTAAGATTTGCAATTTGTTGTTTTTTTATGTAAGAGCGCATACTTACCTTAAATCCTGTCTTTAGGTCAAACTAGCTTAATGTTATTGTACTTCAAATGTCCTATACGTTCCTTCTGAACCACCCCTTCCCTATGGTATATAAGCCCTGGCTCTGGGGGGTAATGGCGTGAGATCTGACATCTTAGTCTCACCACTGCCTGAGAGAGACATGGCTTCTGCTCATAAGTCCCTGTTTCTTCGTAAGAAACTGCATTTGTCAGCCTCCTTCCTTGGCCCCTCAGCTTCTCCAGATGTTGTGGGTAGATTTACATAGACCTGCCCACCATGGAACCGTGGGGCAGCTGGGCAGCACCTAGACTGCAGCCTGTAGCTGCGTGTTCTAATCTGTTCACCTGCATCCAGCTGGCCATCTCCCCTAGCGGGTGGAAAGCCAGGGCCACGTAAGCTTTGTTTCTGGCACGGAATATGTGCACAAACACCCATTCTGCTAAAAACAAATAATGACTGTAACTTCTCCACTACCACTCTGCAACACTGGTACCACTGCCTCAGTTTACAGACAAGGAAGCTAAAATCGCAGGTGAAAAAAGGCAGAGCCCCAACAATGACCACATTGAGGCCCCAACACAGGGCTGGTGACAGATAGGGGAGGGTAAAGCAAAGACAAAAGGCAGTCCATCCATTTGTCTGCATGAATCAATCCCATCCTCAGTCAGAAATAAAAAAGGGAGTTGTGCCATTCTCTCTGGGCTGTATTAAAGCCTCTCCTACAATAAGACCACCAGCTTGTTAGGTGGGAAAGGAAGGGCTTAGCCAAAACACTAAGCAGCTTTTCCTCACTGCCATTTACCCAGGAGTCCCTGAGGTTCCCGCTGCTTCTGTCCACGGTGAAATTAACAAAGCTACAGCCTGTCTTTCTCTGGGTAGAGTGCTAGGGCAGGGGTCTCGTCATGGGTGGGGACCTGCAGCCTCACCCTGAACCACCCCAAGCTCTCCAGGTATGAGCCAGAGTGGAAGGAGGGGTGCTGAAGCCCAGACAGTGCCAGCTGAGGAGAGCAGGCACTTCAACAAAGATTCATTTATCTCTTTTTAAATTCAATCATAAACTTAAAAGAAGTTAAATGCCTGCAACAATTTCTTAGAGTAATGCTTATAAACAGGAAACTCATTTTTAAAATGAGTACTCTGATAGTAATTTTCATCTATTCAATTGGAAATAATCGATTACAAAATTATAGCACCTGCTATGGGCTCAAGGGCTACCAACCGAGCACTCGCCTCCACTGCTGGGGCACAGTCTGTTTGGAGAGCATTTGCCATGCTTCAAGAAACAGAATGATGTTCATACACTTTTCCCACTAATCTCACTTCTGGGAATTCTACACTGAAGAAATAATCCAAAGAATCCTCAAAAAAAAAGAAAAAGCAAGTTTTCTGTACAAAGTTTACCACAGCATTATTTACACTGGTGAAGATCTGAAAAGAAGTCTGATCATAAGAACGACAGTGACAGAGCCACTTCTGGAGCATTTTCTGTGTGCAGGCTGATATGCGAAGTACATAATTAGTGTACGCAATTTACACAATAACCAGGAGAGAAGCGCTATGGTTATGCCCATTTTACAAGTTACAACTTCTCCAACTTAACTTGGAGAAGTTAAGTAACCTGTCCAAGGTTTAACCTTTAAAACTAAGTGTTGCTCGGTGGTAGGCAACCGTAATCCCAAGCTACTCAAGAGGCTGAGAGGGGAGGAACCCTTGTACCCAGGAGTTCTCGGATGCAGTGAGGTGGAATCACAAACACCACTCCAGCCAGCCTGGGTGACACAGTGAGACCCCAACTCTAAAAACAACATAAATAGGCTGGGTGCAATGGCCAGCACTTTGGGATGCCAAGGTGGTAGGCATCACCTGAGGTCAAGAGTTCAAGCCCAGCCCAGCCAACATGGCGAAACCCCATCTCTGATAAAAATACAAAAATTAGCCAGGCATGGTGGCACATGCCTGTGATCCCAGGTACTTAGAAAGCTAAGGCAGTAGAATCATCACTTGAACCCAGGAGGCAGAGGTTGCAGTGAGCTGAGATTGTGCCAAAATACAAAAAATTAGCTGGGCGTGATGGCACATACCTATAATCCCAACTACTCAGGAGGCCGAGGGAGGAAAATCACTTGAACCTGGGAGGCGGAGGTTGCAGTGAGTGGAGATCACGCCATTGCATTCCAGCCTGGGTGACAGAGCAAGACTCCGTCTCAAATAAATAAAACATAAATGAATCAATCAATCAATAAAACAAAGTATATCTATCTAACAACATGGAAAATGCATAAGGAGAGTTAGATTTTTTCCAAAAAAAGACTGCATAATTGTCTTATTTCTCATGAAAATGAGGGGCACCCTCTGTGGTCAAGTGCACCAAGGCCACTGCTCCTGCCCTCCTAGTTTAGGCCCCGCAATGGCTTGCCTTTGGTCTCATGCTCCCTCACAAACTGGGATGACGACAAGTGAAGGGCTAGAGCAGCTTCATAGTTTACAGCCACTCTGCACCGCCTGCCTGAATACAACCTTCCACTGCACCCAGCGTGCCATGATTGTGCCACTATGCTCCAGCCTGGGCAACAGCAAGCCGCCGTCTCTAAAAAAATAAAATTAAATACACCAACATGTGAACAACAGTTGTCCTTGTATATTATAGTTAAGATTGCAGGATTTTTTTTTCTTTTTTATTTTATTTTTTTGCATTTTCCCAACTATCATGAATGGACATATATTACTTTTGACCAACAAGGGGCCGGGCGTGGTGGCTCACACCTGTAATCCCAGCACTTTGGGAGGCCAAGGTGGGTGGATCACCTGAGGTCAGGAGTTCGAGACAAGTCTGGTCAACATGATGAAACCACATCTCTACAAAAATACAAAAAATTAGCGGGGTGTGCTCACGGAGGTCTGTAGTTCCAGCTACTCGGGAGGCTGAGACAGGAGAATCGCTTGAACCCAGGAGGCAGAGGTTGCAGTGAGCCGACATTGCACCATTGCACTCCAGCCTGGGCATCAGAGTGAGACTCTGTCCCAATTAAAACAAAACAAAACTGGCAGAATGACTGACTTCATGCCTCACTACACTAAGAGAAGCAAGTCGCCAAGTAGACTCACTCAAGGGGCTCTGCTTATCCCACTGCAAGCTGGACTAAGCTTTCCATTAGCAGTCAGCAGGAGGAGACTAATTTCATGTGTAACATCAATTTCCAAGCTGCTCCCAGTTGGAATGTCGCCTGCTGCCTGTGACTCCATGAAAAGACACTACTACAGGCCTTGAGTCGAGGAGAGGGGGAGGAAGAGCCCTTCAACAGAATAAAGCCTGACAGGGAACCTGCAGACCGCAGCACATGGCTGTCAGTGCCACTGAGGTGCCTGGGGCCCTCCCAGAGGCTCCAATTTGAGAGGTGTGGCCAGAGGTGCAGCCCAGGATTTGGGACTTTTTGGCAGATTTAAAAGCTTGAGAGCTAGTGATTTAGGGAAAAAAGAAAAGGCAACTGTCAAAATGAGGAACTGCCTTTTATCAGTAAACAAAAACTAACAACTATGAATCATACTATTGCTAAATTGAACCTTAAAGCATCAAGAAACCACACAAATATATAAAGCATTCCTATAGTTATGGAATTGACCTCAAATTCTTTTTTCCTTTTTTTTTTTCTTTTGAGAGGGAGTTTTGCTCTTGTCACCGAGGCTGGAGTGCAGCGGCATGATCTTCGCTCACTGCAACCTCCACCTCCTGGTTCACGTGATTCTCCTGCCTCAGCCTCCTGAGTAGCTGAGACTACAGACATCAGCCACTACATCCAGCTAATTTTTTTGTATTTTTAATAGAGACAGGGTTTTACCATGTTGGCCAGGCTAGTCTCGAACTCCTGACCTCAGGTGATCTGCCTGTCTCAGCCTCCCCAAGTGCTGGGATTACAGGCGTGAGCCCTGCCCGGCCCTCAAATATATTTTCAAAAATCTAACACCCATGCCTGGGGCACAAACCAACAGAAATAAAATATACCACCACCAAAAAAAAAAAAGGGTGGGGAGAGGAGAGGAGAAGCTTATTTAGCACTCATACATGAAATATGTTCTGAGCACCTTTCCTGGTTCAGGTGTTGTGCTAGGGACACTAGGGATATAGCACGAGGCATGAATGTGGTTCCTGCTCTAACAGCTTGTTTTAGTGCAGAGAGACAAAACAAAGTTAAGAGAATTTCAGGTAGTGAGAAGGACTCTGAAGACAGTAAAGAAGGATATGACAGAGATTTAAATTGCATGGCCTACTTCCCCATGCGAAGAGAAATCTATCTGAATGCCTTCCCTCCTGTTTCTATTCATATAATTTTTTAACGTCTCCTGGAAGTTGGCTATTTGAAACTAGCAACTGCTGTACTGAGCATCCATGAATAAAGACACTGTCAGCAGCTGTGACTATCTAACTTAAAACTTAGCTGTGACTAATCTGACTTAAAACACCTCCCTTTTTCCTCCTACACTTATTGACAGTTCATAAACAATAGTTTGTTTACTATACTACAAAGGATCCTTTAAAAACAGGTAAATATCGTATTGATCCATTTTCTATGGCATACGTCAATGTCAATCATTTAGTCAATAATCCCCCATCAGCAAATTTTTTTTTAAGAAAGGGTATCACTTTGTCACCCAGGCTAGAATGCAGTGGCACAATCTTGGTTCCCTACAGCCTGGACTTCCTGAGCTCAGGCAATTCCTTCCACCCCAGCCCCCCAAAGTAGCTGGGACTACAGGTGCATGCCACCATGCCAACTTTTTTTTTTTTTTGGGTAGAGATGGGGTTTTGTCATGTTGCCCAGGCTGGTCTCAAACTCCTGAGCTCAAGCAATTCACCTGCCTCAGCCTCCCAAAGTGCCAGGATTACAGGCATGAGCCACTGCAGATGGCCTCCCAGTTTGCAATTCTGATAGCACTCTTTTTTTTTTGACAGTCTCTTGCTCTGTCACCCAAGCTGGAGTGCAGTGTGCAATCTCAGCTCACTGCAAACTCCAATTCCCGAGCTCAAGCAATTCTCCTGCCTCAGCCTCCCGGGTAGCTGAGATTACAGGTGCCCACCATCACGCCTAACTAATTTTTTCTATTTTTAGTAGAGACAGGGTTTTACCATGTTGGTCAGGCTGGTGTCGAACTCCTGACCTCAACTGATCCACCCACCTCAGCCTCCCAAAGTGCTGGGATTACAGGTGTGAGCCACCGCGGCCGGCCTTGATAGCACTGTTGCAATTCCAAGAACAATCCCATACTCTGACAATCAGAAGAGCTCTTCAAGATCTGGGGTCCAATTAAGTAACAGTTTAATTAGATATTCCTGGCTGAGTGTGCTGGTATGTGCCTGCATGCCTGTAATGCCAACACTTTGAGAGGCCAAGGCCAAAGTACAGCTTGAGCCCAGGAGTTCCAGATTAGCCTGAGCAACATGGCAAAACCCCATCTCTACAAAATACGGAAAAAAAAAAAAAAAACCTGGGCATGGTGGTATACACCTGTAGTCTCAGCAACCCAGGAGGCTGAGGTGGGAGCCCAGGGAGGTAGAGGCTTCAGTGAGCCACGATCATACCACTGCACTCCAGCCTGGGCGACAGAGCAAGACCCTGTCTTAAAAAGAAAAAAAATAATAAAAAAGCATTACATAAGATGAACCATATAATGTTAAAATTGTAATAGGTATACACCATTTTTGTCTATTTTGCGGAAAGATTTAATTTCGGCCAGGCGCGGTGGCTCACACCTGTAATCCCAGCACTTTGGGAGGCCAAGGTGGGTGGATCATGAGGTCAGGAGTTTGAGACCAGCCTGGCTAATATGGTGAAACCTCATCTCTACTAAAAATACAAAAATCAGCTGAGTGTGGTGGCATGCATCTGTAGTCTCAGCTGCTCGGGAGGCTGAGGCAGGAGAATCATTTGAACCAGCGAGGTGGAGGTTGCAATGAGCTGAGATCATGCCACTGCACTCCAGCCTGTACAAGACTCCATCTCAAAAAAAAAAGAAAGAAAAGAAATGTAAAGTAATTTCAAAAATCATCAAGTAAAGGAAAGAGAACCAGAGTTCTTCAAAATCCTAGCTTCTTCACTTACAAATGAGAGGATTTAGGGGAGCAAGTTCATATAGTTTCCTTACTAACCTCATCTCTCTGACAAGTGTGAGATGCAAATGGACTCCTCCTAAGAGCAGGCAAAGGCCCAGGAGAGGTGATCCGGATGCCTATTGCGTGTCTTGGGCAACTGCCTGACTTCAGTAGCTCAGCCATTCAACAGCCTTAACAAATCATATTCAAATCCCACTTAAAACCCAAGCCCTGTGGCAAAAATGAGCATCTTTTATACTCAACACTTGGACAGACGTGTCAATAAATCTGCCACCTCTGAGGGTGTGTTCATGTTACTGATCAACTTCCTCCATGACTCAATTTTCCACTTGAAGAGATTAACTCTCTCTAGACTAAGCTAACACTGACAGCCCTGCTGTGCCTCTACCCCCAGGACTGACTGCCCGCCAGAGATGCAGGGCTCCCCTGACTTACAGAACACATTTGTTCCAGCAAAACAAGATGCCAAGTGAGTCTCATCTCCCACCAAATTCTTGGTCCATCCCCAAAACCCAGTGGAAGAGCTCTGAGGACTGGATACACTCCCCACAGGTAGCTGTCCCTGGCTTTTTGTGATACTAGGAAACACCTGGCTGGCAGCCACCAACCACCTCTCAGCCCCAGGTGTGCCCTGCTGTCCCCTCCTAGCTCCCAGTGGCATCACTCAGCCCTGCACCTTGGAGATCTGCCACCTCCCACACTCTCAGGAGACCTCAGCTCGTCCAGGATCCTTCCAAGGTCCACCTTAGAAGCTGGCTGAGTTTGGCTTTTCTTTTTTTTAACAATGTATTTCCCCACATTTTTGAGTTTTCAAAAGTAGACCTGTGTAGGACTCCCTTTTCAGATGCCTATTTCTTACCAAAACACTCTCCTTCATGTGTGTACATGTCTGGTGTTAAGTGCACATGTGTCCGTGTATATGCATGCTCCAGCTCTACTCCCAGAGCTGGGCAAACAGGGCTGAGGCCATGACAACTCTGGTTTACCCCTGAGGTTCCCTTGCTATGAAGACAGCTTCTGTAGAGACTCCTCTGAGGGCCTACTGTGCCTGGAGACTTCCTGGACACACTCATGAAGCAGTGCACAAGAAAGCCTTCAAATTCTAGCAAGTCTCTACTGGGTTTAAGATAACCGTGGATAGCCTTGCCACTCCTCCACTCCCCTCAGATTCTTGCCAGGCCACTAGAGAGTGGATGCATGGCCCGAAGGCCTGGCGGACAGCAGCAGCAGCTGTTGGGGTGATGCCACAAGACAATGATCACGGCCACTGCTCCATAGTGTCCTGGGCAGGCTGCCTGACACTCTGTCCTTCCCAGCTGCACAGCACCAAACCAAATCTGGATCCATCTCTAGCCACTGTATACAATCCTGGCTTTTTTTTTTTCCTCACCTCTATTTTCCTTTTGCCCCAATTTCTTCTGGTATCTATTTAATTCTGTGGCACTGCGTGTGTTTTATAAGCCAATTCAAATCCTTTCTAGAGTGAAGCAGGGCAAATAAATTAAATGGTCATAATCTCTAGTAATCACTTGGCAAACCTTTGCCGGGGCTCTCAGCTCAGAGGACCACTGGCCCAAAGGAATCCATGACATTTCCCTGGGAGCAGACCTGAAGCATACCACAGCCAGGGCCAACAGTGTCAGCAAGACAGGAGAGACCATCAGGAAAGCCAAGAAGACCCGGCTGCAGGCAGCAGCACTCACCTGGTATGAAGCCCACCACTGCTCACTTTGGTTTCAGGACCGAAGGTGGTTTTGATTCACTTGAGTGAATCAAAAGGCAACGAAGATTTCTATCCTGTCTGCCTTCCTTTTTTTTTCTTTTTCTTTCTTTTAACAACAGGAATGCTGGGCAGTTAAACTCCCACCAAGAACTGCAAGGTACCAGGCAACACAGGACTTGCTCAGGGAACATCAAGACAACTGTAGCTCTGGCTCTGCAGACTGTAATTCAGGGAGCTCAGCAAGGGGGCTGAGAACACCAAGCTAAGTATTCCTTCCTTCCCTCACCAGCCCTCGACAGAGGCCAGCCAGGGCAGAAGATCTGGCCCCTGGCCTTAAGAGTGTCCTCAGTGAGAGGACAGCAGCAATCTTTCTTTCCAGCCCTCCACCTTGGCTCAGGGATGCTTTTCCCATCCCCATCTGCCTCCCCTTTGATGTAGGTTCCCTCCATCCCAAGAACTTCTGTAATTTCTCCAAAGCCTTTTGACACTGCGGCCAGTCCTGTAAAACGTTAACAGGAGATGGTGGAAAGAGCCCTGGGCATGGGTAACATGTGGGCTGCTCACCCCCACCAGGCTGCAGTTCAGGCCTGCTGTCACCTCTGTGTGATCTTAGGCAAATCCCTCAGTCCCCTGGGCCTGAGGGTCCTCCTTTGGGCTGCGCAGTTTCTGCCCACACACAATAGTCCTGAGCACTGACTACATGCCAGGATCATGTGAGGGCAGCCAACATCGGTAAGCCTTAAGAGGCCCCAGCCTTGGGAGGGCAGGGCAGCTGGTGTGTCAGAATTTATAAGACAATGAAGTAAACATGAGCGCCAGGGGCTGGGCGTGGTGGCTCCTACCTGTAATCCCAGCACTTTGGGAGGCTAAGCTGGGCAGATCACTTGAGGTCAGGGGTTCAAGACCAGCCTGGCCAACATGATGAAACCCCATCTCTACTAAAAATACAAAAATCAGCCAGGCGTGGTGGCATGTGCCTGTAGGACTACTCAGCTACTCAGGTGGCTGAGGAAGGAGAATCATCTGAAGCCAACTAGGCGGAGGTTGCAGTGAGCCACTGAAATCCAGCCTGGCCAACAGAGTGAGACTCCATCTCGGGCGGGGCGGGGGGAACAAGAACATGAGCACCAGGTGAGGCTGAATAGCTGACTGCCCATAAACACTGTCCATGCTCTGACAACTCTGAAAGTGTGTCTGCCACCCAGAATTCTCTTCCCAACTCTGGACTTCTCAGATCTTGACACCTCCACCGCGTGTCTAGGAGACACTTCGATGTGTCCTGAACTCAACCCCTCCACGAACCTGCCGCACCCACCCTCACCTCAGGTGCTGGCAGCTCCGCCTCCAGCTGCTCCACTTCCAGCCCTCAGAGTCATCCTCAGCTCCCCTCTCACTCTGCCCAGTCCTCTAGCAAGGCCTGTCGGCTTGTCTTTAAAACATACCCAAAAGCCAGCCACTGCCCAGACCTCTGCAGCCCTGCTGGGTCCAGACCCCCACCATCTCCCACATAGAAGGGGACAGTGGCCTCCTTACCTAGCTCCCTGCTCCCACCCTGCCCATACACAGCCCAAGGGATCCTCCTAACCCTCCTCTTCCCCCACCTCACTGTGAGTCAAAGTCAAAGAAATTTCTGACATAAACCCAGAAGACTCCGCACCAGGCCACTGAGTGCATGGTCTCTAAGGTAAGCACAGTGAAAGTGTTTCGAAAGCTCCTAGCAATGACATCATCACAGCATCCAAACATGGACACAAAAGTACCCAACTGGATAGACTAGGAATTCAAGGAAAGCTCCCAGCCAGAGAGAGTTGAGAGGCCCTGCCCTACACCTCCTCCAGGCCCACCTCTGCCATGCTCCGCCACTCAGTGCCACCTCACTGGCTGCCTTTCTTGAAATACCCTGAGCACACTCCCACCTCAGGGCCTTTGCACAGCTGCCCTTCTGCCTGGAAGGCTCTTCCCAACTTCCACAAGGCTCACTCCCCAACTCCTTTAATCCTGGATCCATTAATACTGCAAGCCACCCTCCCTTACCTCCCCCAAGACACTCAGCAGGACTGCTTTTGTTTTGCTGTTTTCCAGAGCACTCATTACATAACATGCTGAATAATTTATATTGTATTTTTCTTTCCCATTATCATGTAAGCTCCACAAGGGCAGGCGGCTCGGCTCTGTGCTCAGTGCCTGGTGCCCCATGGGAATTCAATAAAGACAGAGCAGAGCAAACGTAGGGCAGGCTTCAAAAGGAAAGCCCAGAGCTGTGCCTGCAGGCAGACATCAGCAGGCCTAGAAAGGTCCGGAATGCTTCTGTGGGAAGAGGAGGACCCCGAGACTGAGAGCAGGGGACAGAACTGGTGGAAGCGACTGAGGTCTGCAACTTCGAAGGCTCTGGGATTGCCCTGAAGGGCCTGGCATCTAACGGGGCTTTCTGAGATTCAGAATCCTGCATCCTTTATAAAGATAGAGGGTGGGTGAGACTGGGAGAGGCTGACAGCAGGAAACTGGCCAGAAAGCTGGCACTGAATTGAGGCCATGGAACAAGATGGACAATCGGAGAGACTTCCGAGGTCAGATCTACAGATCTACGTGGGAGGTGGGAGAGAGGGAGGGGCAGAGGGAGGATGAGATGGCATATGGCACATGAAAGAAAGCTCTCCTCAAACATCCTCGCGATTACTGCCAGTCACACGAGAGGCCTTTCCAGCTATGGCTGCTCTCGTGTGAAGAGGACTTCCTAGTAGCCTGCCTCCTCTGCCTCTGTGGAGTCTGGGGTCCCAAATGCACTTCTCGCAAACATCTCTCCTGAATCGCAGCCTGTATCTCACCTGACGGTTTTCTGAATGGCCGGCATCATTCTGAATTTTCCACTGCTGATTTCCAAGAAGGTGTGCTCCAAACAAATCCACTGGTGTGCATAGATTAAGCACTTACCTTACACTCAAGCCTTTGTGAAGCATCAAGAAAGAACAGAGAAGAAACACAGGCAGGGTCCTTGCCCTCCACTCCGACAGCCCCCTACCCTCTGACTGGGAGGGAGTAAGACTCGGAGAGGACGCGCACACCCAACAGTTAAAGGATGAAATGCAATCCATGTAACACGTGTTTGCTTAAAACTCATCTGAAGCATGAGAATGCTTCAAAAAAATATATTGTTTTATCTTCAACTCCTATCAGGGCTGAAAGACAGGAGAAATCCACATGGGCTGGATACCTTAAGCAACTTGCCAGGTTGGAGGAACAGGGGACAGGTGTTGGGAGCGGCATCCAAGCAGAGAGAACAGAATGGCACAAGCAAAGGTGCAGAGGCAGGGCCAGAGACAGCCGCAGCAGAGGGGATGGCCAGCCTGCAGGCCTGCCAGGCCATATTTAACACGCAAACATCCTAGGAAAGCCAGTCTGCCAACGGGAGAGTTAGAGGGCCAGGGGAGCACAGAATTAGCCACCAGGACTCAAAACAGACCTTGTCAGTTACCAAATGGACGGAACATAGAAAAAACAAAAAGGGAACTCCATGGAGAGTTCTACGGGACCTGCTGAGAACAGCAGACCCTGAATATCCGAGGAGTGAGGTGGGCATGTAACTCCAATGCCTCTGGGTGACCTTTTAAAGCATACTTTTATCATGTACGCTCTTTACAGTGCAGAACTGGCCTTCCTTACGTTTTCTAATGTCAGTTTAGAAGAAGCCAAAATCCTGTTTAAACTGTTAGGGGAAGACAGGGGATGAAGGAAGATATCCTAGAGCGAAATATAGTGATCACACAAATACCCAAGTCAAAACAAGCTGTAATATTAACGAGGCATGAACGAACAGTAATTGTTTCCAGGGCTGAATAAAGGCTGGCCACCTCATCAGGGAAGTCATAAGAAAGCTCTCTGTCGTGCCCCTTCTTGTAAGAAGAGTAGAAGAGAACAGATACCTTTCTTCTCTGTAGCAGAGACCCCACTTGGGACCAAAGGTAGATTAGACTGAGAGCATTTTCTTGTAGGCAACAGTGAAAATCTGTTTTCAGTTTAACCTGCTACAGTTGTAGGGCTCTGATCAGGATACATTATTAATTAGCAGAAAGAGAAGCCCCATTTTTAGTTACCCATTGAATTAGGTATCTTCAAACACCATGACCTAGAATTGACAGTACAGCTAACTCTCTGTTTTCCATGGTAACGGGGATTCAGGAAGAAAAGCAGTTAACTGGGAAGCAAAAAAAAAAATCCCATTTTATTCAGGGCAAGGCATACATTACTGCACTTAGGATGATGGCTTCCAATGACCATCCACTGAGGATCTTATATTTGTCTGGCGTTGTGAGGTTTAAATCACATATTTCCGGTCCAACAAGCCAAGCTGTCTGGCCCATCACCATGGGTGGGCCTGGCAGGTGGCAGAGCCCCTCCAGTTTGTCAGGGACTGGGAGCATGGGGAGAGCATGGGCCATCACCCACACCTTACCCAAAGAACAGCTCCCCTGCTAAACCTTTGACAGAGTTTCTACCAAGTGACATGCGATCCTGGGAGGGGAGCACGACCAGGCCACAAGCTCCCAGAAGAGAGGAAGAAAGGGCTCCTGGGCCTGCTGGTGGCCAAACCGCCAGGCCCAGAGGAGACAGGAAGAGAGTTGGCTGTACTGGCATGGCAAGCATACCCCCAGCAAGCTGCCCAGCATTTCTAGTAAGGAAAAAAGCAAACCGCCGTCCCACCTCGGGCTGCGCGGTCACAAGTGAGGCAGGGCTGGGACCAGTCGCCATTTGGGCGGGAGGCCAGCCCCAGGTGCGGCAGGAAGGGGTGGCGCTGGCTCAGTGGCTGCAGCTCCTCACTCTGACCCAGCGGGGCCCCTGTGCGGTGCTGGGGGCACAGCGAGGCCTCAGGCGCTGTGGGGCAGGGACACACACACACACACACACAGAGAGAGACACGCCATTAGAGGGAGCACAGCAGCCCCTGCAGGAGGTACAGGCCAAGGCCGCTCGGGGTCAACCCGCAGCCCACCGCACTGGAAGCCGTGAAAAGCCCGCTGACCACATTCTGACCCTGAACATGCAGCTCAAGCATCAGGTCTGAGGGAACCAAAAACTTCAGAGCTGGAACTGTGGCAGTATCATTTAGCCCAGCAGAACCTAGGGCTACAGGCCCTGGACTCGGTACGAGGAGGAAGGGTGGATCAAACCAGGCTCCTGTACCCACACTGTCCCACCCCTGCATATGCAAAGTTCCACAAATTGTTCACGGAACATGAAGCTGTTTCAGCTCCTTGCTTAGTATCCTCTGGTTTCTTGAGAATAATGACTGTGAAAAGCACATAAAGAGAATGGCAGCTCCCCTTGGCCTGCATCAAAGCCACAGACAGCCACAGGAACAGAGGAAGTCAAGGCAGGTTGGGACCAACTCAACCCAAACGGAGCCTCTCTGGGGGTTGGTAAGAGGGTCCCTGAGATAAATAAAACAATTTCACTTCTTAAAGGGCAATCTTCATTTTTTGATGCAACTTAACCCTGTGCCAGACTTCTGAGATTAAGGTTAAATTGTTTTCAAGTGGCTTACATAAGGTCACAACCTTTGCTTAAGCAAAGCAGTTCAAACTAAGGAGGAAAATGACAACTATATATGGGACAAGAATATGTTAACCTGCTCCAAGCTTGGAAATAATTCAGAATTCCTAGAGACAGGAAATCTGACTTTAATATGCAAATCTCTCATTTGACACATTTCTCAAAATGCTAGTGGTGGCGATACAATGTCAAATCGAAACCTGCGAAGGCAGGAAATGTTAGTAAATGGTCCGGTAACAGAACACTGACTGAGCAAGGGTTGACTGAGGTCTGTCGAACTACAAACAAATGCCTTTAAAAAAAGTTTTCGCTATGCTGACATAGTGCTACTAGGGATCTGAACGTTTGTTTTTGCAGCCAGAAGATAAAATTTCTAAAACCCCCACCTCCGTCCTCACCCTGCCCCACAAAGGCCACTAGGGCCACCTGTCTCTCTGAGTATGGGGTCCACACTGTGGCTGGCACAGCACTGTGAAAATAGGTACCTATTCAGGGACCACTTCCAATGAACACCAGGATGCCAATGTATCTCACAGAGACCAGCTTCCATCAGGCCCTGAACTCCACTCTGTTCCCTGACACCTCTTCCGAACATAGGGCAAAGACCCAAAATAATCCAACATGCAAACCCAGAACACAGACCAGCCCCACTCAGTGCAGACCCAGCCACACAACCAAATCACCAAGAACTCTCATTTGCATGTTTGGAAGGGAGGCCTTGTTCACACTAGCAACCTGTAGAAGTTTTTTTGCTGAAGTAGAATAACACTGAGCCATTCAAGAGACCTGCAGCTCAGTCAGTAGAAAAACATTTAATATGAGATTAAAGAAACAAGATTATCAAGAAAGAGCACTTGTTTCTTCCCGGCTACCAGAGTTAACTCCCCATTGTATGTGCAGCAGGACAACCCCTTTGCTGCCAGACCCATTCTGACAAGGAAGCAGACAAGACCTCTCTCTGCCCAGATGTACAGAATGAGACCACAAGGCAGCAAGGGGCATTAGAGACCCCTGAACCAGAGCAGCCAAGGGACTAAAAGTCCCTTTATAACCAAAACTCAATCTAGACCAAGGACAATTTGCCTGGGCCACCAAAAGCTGGGTACTTAGGACAGATTCAAGCTCTGTGGTAGCCACCACTCCCTAAACCCAGGGATACCCACCCCACCTGTCACCCATCGCTGCTGCTCTGGCAAAGGGTGAGAAGCACTTCCATTACTCACAGCCATGATAGGAGGCCGGGGACCCCCCGGCCTTGCCATACTCCTGCTCCGAGTGGCTGGTGGAGAGGTTGGGTTGGCTGGAGCCTCGCCCAAAGGTGATCTGGTTGCTGCCCATGCCAGTGGCAACCTGGGCCATGCGCTCTTTGGTTTTGAGAGCCTGGGCCCTCTCAGCCTTCAGCCGTTCCTCGTCCTTGAGGAGGGCCACCAGTTGCTTTGACTTCTCACGCACATTGATGCCCTGGTCCTTGCCATCTCGGTCAATGTACTGGAAGTCCTTCAGGGTCTGGATGGCGAAGATGTTCTCACGGCACTGCTGGGCCACACGCTCAGAGCCCGTCTTGATGAGGTAGTCCAGCAGTGTCAGTGCCTTGTACACGTGCCGCCAGTTCTTGCCATGGTCATTGAGCCGCTTCCACACCATGCTCATGATCTCCGAGAAGGCCACCACATTATAGGTCAGGTCAGCTATCTCGGTCATCAGAGAACTGGACGGGCCCCACGGGTCATTGGAGGTGGCTTCCCGAACTTTGATTTCTGCCTCTGAATAATTGTTCACAATGTTTTTCATCTGCCGTCTGATAGACGAAGTCGTCATTTTTATTTTCTTTGTTACAAATGTAAAGCCCTTCAAAGAGAGAAACTTGCCTGTTCTTGGTAAGTGCGTACCCTATGAAGGTTCAGTTTCCGTAATCAAGCTGGAGCAAGATCCCTGAATGGTCATTTCCTCCTTTGGAGCCTCAGATCTGAAAAGCTGGAAGCCATGATCTAGAGAAAGAGAAAACCCACTCCATTGCGACGTAAGCCTCCTGTGAGGGTGGGAGACTCTGATCTAGCAGCAGGTACTGGGTAAAACTGGGGGGCTGAGTGGACACACCCAGCCTCCTTAGGACGAACCCAAGATAAAATCAGTATTACCAGTAAATAATGAATAAAACTTAAACTCAAGGTTAAGCCTTCAGGAGAAAAGAAGTAAACTTATGACTGTTGCTGTATTTTCGAAACACTTCCACTGGAATGGCTACTTTGCAGGTTTTTTCACTGCCTGGCAAAAGCCAGCTGTGGAAGAATCAGAAATGCTGGGGGAAGCTAATCTTGGCAGATTTAAAATTATACCTGAGACCAGATACGATGGTTCACACCTGTAATCCCAGCATTCTGGGAAGCTGAAATAGGAGGATTACTGGAGGCCAGCCTGGTCAAAATAGCAATACTTCTATCTCTATTTTTTTTAAGTTTATTTCAATTTTTTAAAAAATACACATGAGGACAAGAAAGAGTCTAATTTCAGGTCTATCTTAACTCAAAAATGCCTGCCAATACCTTCAAAACTGCTTTGGTCCACTGTGCTTCTGAAGATCCAGAAAATTCTCCTTTAAAACCACTTTTTGCCTGGCCTTCCCTGCTCAAGAATTTATAAAGGTTCCTGACAGCTCTTCTAGAACAAGGATAAAGACCTCTACTTGGCTTTCAGAAGTCTCCAGCATCTGGCCCAAGCTAATACAGCCTTAAAACTTATCTGGTTATAGTCCTGCCCCTCATTTCACAAAGAAAACTGAGACCCTTGGCTACCCATTAACTAGCTCCAACCAAACACATCCTCTATCCCCTCTCTTCCTCCAGATACCGCTCACTTACCAGGCTACAGTGAGATCCACGTCTGTGACATGAGGCTCCTGTCCACAAGTTTGGTAACCTCCATCTGCCTCATCACCAGTGAGCACCCAGCACTTAGCACTGTGCCCGACACAGAAATGAACACTGTTAAATAAATGAATGTTACAGATTAAAAACAGAGTCCCTGCCCTCAAGAAGGCCACAGTCTCGCAGGGATGAAGGTGCCTTATCTATAAAATGGGGAAATTAAGGCCCTAGAAGTCTCCAGGGACTGCCCCAGGTAGATTAACACAGCCGGGTCTCAGATACAAAGCAAGGGGCTCCACTCACCATCCCAACCACCTGCTTGGCTCCCCACTGCAAACCCTCAGGGTAAGGATTATTTTTCCC
>CAUYLG010021046.1:0-50634 GCA_963573385.1 Cacajao melanocephalus | reverse complement strand
AAAGAGGCTCTTAAATTCCGTTAGGACAAGGAGCTTCGTGAACACACACAAAAAACTCCCCAGAAAGATTCATATACCCACAAACTTAGAAAAACTTGCATTCATAGACAGTCATGAGACTAGTTAAATAAATAATTTTTTAAAATTCATTTTTATTATTTGAGACAGAGTTTCACTCTGTCACCCAGGCTGGAGTGCAGTGGTGTGATCTCAAATCATTGCAACCTCTGCCACCCAGGCTCAAGTGATTTTCCTGTCCCAGCCTCCCTAGTAGCTAGGATGACAGACATGCAGCGCCATGCACGACTAATTTTTGCATTTTTAGTAGAGATGGGGTTTCACCATGTTGGCCAGTCTGTTCTTGAAGTCCTGACTTCATGTGATCCGCCTGCCTCAGCCTTACAAAGTGCTTGGATTACAGGCAAGAGCCACAGTGCCCAGCCAATTTTTTTTTTTTTTTTTGACACAGCCTTTTGTGCTTGTTGCCCAGGCTGGAGTGCAATGGTGCGATCTCGGCTCACCATAACCTCCACCTTCTGGATTCAAGTGATTCTCCTGCCTCAGCCTCCTGAGTCGTTGGGATTACAGGCATGTGCCACCACACTCAGCTAAATTTTTTTATATTTGTAGTAGAGACGGAGTTTCTCCATGTTGGTCAGGCTGGTCTTGAACTCTGGGACCTCAGGTGATCTGCCCGCCTTGGCCTCCCAAAGTGCTGGGATTATAGGCATGAGCCAATGCGCCAGGACCTTTGTTTTTTCTTTTAAAGAAAAACTTGCATTTGAATTTAACCCACCTTCCTTTGTTTTGTTTTGTTTTGAGACAAGAGTCTTACACTGTCTCCCAGGCTGCAGTGCAGTGGCACAATCTCAGCTCACTGCAACCTTCGCCTCCTGGGCTCAAGTGATTCTCCTACCTCAGCCTCCTGAGTAGCTGGGACTACAGGTGCCTGCCACCACAACCGGCTAATTTTAGTATGTTTAGTAGAGACAGGGTTTCACCTTGTTGGCCAGGTTGGTCTCAAATTCCCAACCTCAAGTGATCCACCCTTCTTGGCCTCCCAAAGTGCTGGGATTACAGGCATGAGCCACCGCGCCCAGCCAAACACATCTTTCAAATGAGTGTTTTTTGTTTGTTTTTTATTTTATTTGTTGATGGTTGGGTTTTATGCATGGAAAAGATAATGATTTTGGTTTTTGAAATAGCATTATAAATTAAAGTTTTAACTTTTAAATAAAACTCTCTTGTTAGTGGCTTACACTTGTAATTCCAACACTTTGGGAGACAGAGGCAGGCAAATCACAAGGTCAGGAATTCGAGACCAGCCTGGCTAAAATGGTAAAACCCAGTCTCTACTAAAAATACAAAAATTAGCTGGGCATAGTGACTGATACCTGTAATCCCAGCTACTGGGGAGGCAAGAGAATTGCTTGAACCCAGGAGACAGAGGTTGCAGTGAGCCGAGATCTCGCCACTGCATTTCAGCCTGGTCAACAGAGCAAGACTCTGACTCAAAACAAAACAAAACAAGGCCAAAACTCTCTTGTTTTCTTCATCTACTTAAATTCGGTTTACAAATATTTTTGTACTATTTATAAATTTACTAAAGTTTAAACAACCCGTTTTAAAAGCACTTTACTTACATTTTAAACTTCATTTACACTTTTAATATATTTAATTTTTATAAATTACTGCAATTGTCTAATTTAACAAACCTTCTAATATACCTGAATAATTTTTATAAATTTAATGAGTTAAACCTAAAAATGATGGATCTGGAGTTCTCACTGGGGTTCCAACGTGGTTTACAAACTTAATAAGATTTCAACTTAATCAGAGTTCCAATGCAGAAAAAAAAGATTTCAACTTGAATTCCCAGGTCTAAATCAATTATTCAATTACACTTACCTATTTTAAATTAAAATCACTGGGCTAGGCCGGGCGTGGTGGCTCATGCCTGTAATCCCAGCACTTTAGGAGGCTGAGGCTAGTGGATCAGTTGAGTTTAGGAGTTTTATAGCAGCCTCGGCAATCCATGGCAAAACCTTGTTTCTACTAAAAATACAAAAATTAACTGGATGTGGTGGCTTATATCTGTAATTCCAGCTACTCCAGAGGCTGAGGCGTGAGAATCCCTTGAAACTGGGAGGCGGAGGTTGCAGTGAGCCAAGATAGTGCCACTACACTCCAGCCTAAGTGACAGAGGAAGACTGTCTCAAAAATAAATAAATTTAAATTAATTAATTAATTAAACTAAAATTAAAAAGAAAATTTAAAAAATTATTGGGTTAACCTATTATAAATGCCAATATGCTAAATTATCCTTAACATTTCAAGAAATTAAAATGACAGACATGTAGGGATTATTTTTAAATTCGTCACAAAAAATGTGAATATCCTAGGTTTGATTTACTTTGTAGCTCTTCTTAATTCTGAATCTCCCCTGGGGTTAGTTTTTCTGGCCAGAAAAACTTTATCAAGGGATAAAATATCATTTATCAAGGAACAAGATAATGCCACCCCAATTTGAAGCCCATTTTTGCAGTCCTTCTATCAAGGGCCAAAACTCTGAAAGGGATAGACTCTTATCTCCTCCCAGTAGTCTGTAGGGCCCCCCCGCATTGCTCCCCAGATGACTACATTACCGGATGACACTTTTCTGTTTTTAATCAGACTTGATCTTTAAAAATAGATTAGATTTTCTGGACTTTTTGTTTGTTTTCTTTTCCTAGGAGTTTTAAAATACCTTTGCTATCAAACCCCAAATACCTTGAACTTGATGGGATGCTTTCGTGTGTCCTGTTGTTGTCCTACTTGATAGGACAGGAGCGTGTGACTGGATCTCCCTGGTCACCTGAGTCTCAGGGCTGCCGGGGCAGTAGGGTGGCAAGAGGCCAGCCAACCCCAGGGGATGACCCTCGAGGTATGTTGCCAGTCAAATTTAGAGAAAGCAGAGAAGAGAATTTGTTCATGGGGGTGAGGGAGGTGATGGGAGGGTGCCACGCAGTCACTGGCAGAACAAACTGAGCCAAGAACTGGGAGGGGACCCAGAACCACACAGTGTCACAGAAGCCAAGGGTGGAAAGTGTTTCCAGAAAGAAGCGTTTAAAAAAAAAAGGTCAGGCCGGGCCCAGTGGCTCACACCTGTAATCCCAGCACTTTGGGGGGCCAAGGCAGGCAGATCATGAGGTCAGGAGTTCGAGACCAGCCTGACCAACATGGTGAAACCTCGTCTCTACTAAAAATACAAAAATTAGCTGGTCGTGATGGTAGGCACCTGTAATCCCAGCTACTCAGGAGGCTGAGCAGGAGAATTGCTTGAACTTGGGAGGTGGAGGTTGCAGTGAGCCGAGATCGCACCACTCCACTCTAGCCTGGGTGACAGTGAGACTCTCTCTAAAAAAAAAAAAAAAAAAAAAAAAAAGGCAAAACAAGGTAAAGCTTTATGGCTGGGTGTGGTGGGTCATGCCTGTCATCCCAGCACTTTGGGAGGCCAAGGCAGGCTGATCACTTGAGGTCAGGAATTTGAGAGCAGCCTGGCCAACATGGTGAAACACTGTCTCTACTAAAAATACAAACATTAGCCAGGCGTGGTAGTGGGCACATGTAATCCCAGCTACTCGGGAGGCTGAGGCAGGAGAATCACTGGAACCTGGGTGGCAAAGTTTGCAGTGAGCCAATATCATGCCACTGCATTACAGCCTGGGTGATAGAGCAAGACTTAGTCTCAAAAAAGAGAAAACGAACAAAGAAAACAACTATGTAAATAAAGCTTGAGGTGGATGAAGGCTTATGAAAGATCAGAAATCATTAGGATTACAAGAGCTTGGTTCCTGAACTTGATCGTCAGCTGAAGCTTTTCTGACACCAGGCACAAAGGCCAGCATCATTTCAGAGAGTGTACCCTTTTCTTAAAGGGTGTTGGAATTTCTATGTCCCCAATACTATATTATAATTTAAGTGGCATCTGTGTTTTTTCATATAGGCTCCATATTGTCATACCAGATATTTCAAATTTATGTCAAAGTCCCTGAATCTGCTATGCCAGGGATTAGAAAAGAAATTGACCGTTTGACTTTCCTTAAGGTCACTTCCCTGTGTCTCTTGGAGAGAGGAATGATTCTTCACACGATAAGCTTCCTAGGCAGGACTGGGAAACAGCGCCAGGTAGTAGATGGGACATAGATTTAGGACAGAGATTGCAAAGCGGCAGCCTCTTTGCAGCTCCGGATTTCTTGACTATGGCACTAATGACTTTCTGGGCTGGATCATTCTTAGTTGTGGAGTCAGTCCTGTGCACTGTATTGCAGCATTGCTGTCCTCTGCCCACTAATGCCAGTTACACTCCCTGCCCCTAGTTATGACAACACAAATGTCTCAAAGCTTTGCTAAACATCCCTTGTGGACAAAACTGCCCCTAGCTGAGATCACGTGCTGCAGCTATTTTAAGCAGAGAGGGTTTTGTTTTTTGTTTTGTTTGAGATGAAGTCTCACTCCTGTCACCCAGGCTGGAGTGCAGTGGAGCAATCTCGGCTCACTGCAACCTCCACCTCCCAGGTTCAAGCAATTCTCCTGCCTCAGCCTCCCAAGTAGCTGGGATTACAGGCGCCTGCCACCACACCCGGGTAATTTTTGTATTTTTAGTAGAGATGGAGTTTCACCATGTTGGCCAGGCTGGTCTCAAATTCCTGACCTCAGGTGATCCCCCCACCTCGGCCTCCAAAAGTACTGGGATTATAGGCGTGAGTCACCATGCCTGGCCCAGAGAGGGGTTTAATTTCAGGACTGAGAAGGTGCTTTTAGATCCACACTAACATCATTGCGAGAACCAGGCTGGGCTTCAGAAGCACACAGACCTGGCCTTTCCCTGGTCCTGCCCCCCAGCCCCAATCAGTGGGTGCTCTCCATCATTGCCTTGCCCTGCAAGGGGTCCCCCTTGACTCACTCCCATCCCCTCAGCCTCCAAAGGCTTTGATTTTAGATCGGTGTCTGACAGACCTATTTGCAAATCCTTGGTTCTGCTTCTTGCCAGCTGGGCACTCTTGGGCAAATTATTTAATTTTTTTGAGCTTGGTTTTCCCATCTCTGAGATGGTGAATAATACCTACTTGACCAGTTAACTTGTAGTCTTTCCAAAGTGCAGATACTAATAGTTCTAAATAGTACTAGGTAGGGTTGTTGTGATGATTACATAGAAATACACTTCAAAGACCAGGCACAGTGGCTCACGCCCGCAATCCTAGCACTTTGGGAGGCTGAGGTGGGCCATCACTTGAGGTCAGGAGTCTGAGATCATCCTGGCCAACATGTTGAAACCCCATCTCTACTAAAAAAATACAAAAATTAGCCCGGTGTGGTAGGGTGTGCCTGTAATCCCAGCTACTCATGAGGCTGAGACAGGAGAATTGCTTAAACCCAGGAGGCAGTGGTTGCAGTGAGCCGAGATCGCGCCACTATGCTCCAGCTGGGGCAATAGAGTGAAACTCCATCTCAAAAAAGAAAGAAAGAAAGAAATACACTTCAAGTGCTTGCAGCTGTTCCTGCATAACATAGTAGGGGCTCAACCCATATCTGCTGTTTTTATTATATTTAATATTAAATGATAGCATATGCAAAGAATGAGTACAGTGTGGTACACCGTAGGTGAACAGCAAATGAAGCTGTCAGCAGTAGTAGTAGCAAGGCTATATTCTTAGGGAAAAAAAATATAAGACATATATATTTTTTTAGACAGAGTCTTGCTCTGTCACTGTTGCCCAGACTGGAGTACAGTGTCGTGATTTCAGCTCACTTCAGCCTCTGCCTCCAGGGTTGAAGCAGTTCTCCTGTCTCAGCCTCCTGAGTAGCTGGGACTACAGGTGCATGCCACCATGCCTGACTAATTTTTGTATTTTTAATAGAGACAGGGTTTCACCATGTTGGCCAGACTGGTTTCTAACTCCTGACCTTGTGATCCACCTGCCTCGGCCTCCCAAAGTGCTGGGAATACAGGCGTGAGCCACTGCGCCTGGCCTAGAAAAATAATTTTTAAGGCTCAGAATCCAGCCGTGGGGCCACATCTGGCCCTCCTGTGAGGTTCATCCAGGTTGCAGGCAGATATGGAATAGGCATGTTTATAGTTGAGAAGCTAAGATATGAGAATCTTTGTTGTTTTGTTAAGATCATTTGAATCAGGAGATGTGGAATTTTTTGACAGTGCTGATTCTCAAAGTAGCTTTTTTGTTTGTTTGTTATTCCATTGAGACAGAGTCTCACTCTGTCGTCGCCCAGGCTGGAGTGAGTGGTGTGATCATGGGTCACTGCAGCCTCAACCTCCCAAGCTCAAGTGACCCAAGTGATCCTCCCGCCTCAGCCACCCAAGTAGCTGGCACTACAGGTGCACCCCACCATGCCTTGCTATTTTTTTTCTTTCCAGAAATCAGGGTCTTACTATGTTGCCCAGGCTGGCCAGGATCCTGGCCTCAAGCAATCCTCCCACCTTGGCCTCCCAAAGTTTTAGGATTACAAGCTTGAGCCACTGCACCCAGTCAGTTTTTCTCCTTGCAGTATGAAATGTAATGCCTTTCACTTGTCAGAACAGAAACTGAGCATTTTCTCCATGGAAGATGAAGAAAAAAATTATCAAGAGCCTCAAGTGTTTTCAAACTTTAGAGATGAATGTACTATTATATCTAAAATGTTTATTTTTTGAAAAAGTTGAATTTACAGCTGAGCTGGATGACCTGGCTCTTTCCTCCCGGCAGCCCCTCTTCTAATCTCCTTTGGATCTCACTTGTCCCTTGGTCTGGGAGTGGGTCTATCCTGCTGCCTGAATCACACCCTGCTCTGGCTGCTCAGTCAGCCTGAGCGTCTTTCTCCCCCCACTCACATTCCCTCTCTGCCTTGTGGCTGTCTATTAGCATCTCAACTTCTCTTTTTCCCTTCGTCTTTTATTTTCCTTGACATCATTTTTTCCTTCTCTGTGTCCTTCCTTCAACGACTAAAGTACATTGATCAAAAGTAAGGTTTGATGGCGTGCTCTTTAAAAAACATCGCGTTGCAAAACAAAACCTCTATCAAAGAAAACTGGGAAAAATAAGGAACATTTAAAATAATCCCTTTAATCTTATCTCCCTAAAACAATCATTCTGACAAATCTAGATACATCTTGTCTTTTTTGCATTGCTGGGCTTTTCCCCTATTTTTTTCTTACTACAGGCAGTGATAATAAAATACCATACACTGGATATTTTATAAAAAAAAGCAGGCCAGTCAAGGTGGCTTACGCCTGTAGTCCCAGCACTTTGGGAGGCCAAGGTGAGCGGATGACCTGAGGTCAGGAGTTCAAGACCAGTCTAGCCAACATGGTAAAACCCCTTCTCAACTAAAAATACAGGCTGGGCTTGGTGGCTTATGCCTGTAATCTCAGCATTTTGAGGGGCTGAGGTGGGTGGATCAAGAGGTCAGAAGTTCAAAATCGGCCTGGTCAAGATGGTGAAACCCCATCTCCACTAAAAAAAATACAAAAATTGCCAGGCGCGGTGGCTCACGCCTGTAATCCCAGCACTTTGGGAGGCTGAGGTGGGCGGATCACCTGAGGTCAGGAGTTCGAGACCAGCCTGACTAACATGGTGAAACCCCATCTTTTTAAAAAAAAAAAAAAGAGAGAAAAGAAAAAAAAGAAAAAGAAAAAAATATATATATATAAATTAGCCGGGCACAGTGGCAGGCACCTGTAATCCCAGCTACTCAGGAGGCTGAGGCAGGAGAACCACTTGAACCCTGGGCGGGGTGGGTACGGAGGTTGCAGTGAGCTGAGATTAAGCCATTGCACTCCAGCCTGGGCAACACAGTGAGACTCTGTCTCAAAAAAACAAACAAACAACAACAACAAAACACACAGAGGTTTTAAGTGTATTTCTGAAAATTCTAAGGCTGGGGAACCGGAGTTTAAGGTGTGAGCATATTTGGTGCCTGACAGGGGCCGCTTCCTGGTTCATAGAACAGCACCTTCTAGCTATGTCCGCATGTCCTCACGTGGTAGAAGTGGCAGGGGTCTCTCTTGGGCATCTTTATTTATTCATTTATTTTTGAGATGGAGTCTTGCTCTGTCACCCAGGCCGGAGTGGTGGCATGCTATTGGCTCACTGCAACTTTGGTCTTCCAGGTTCAAGTGATTCTCCTGCCTCAGCTTCCTGAGTAGCTGGGATCACAGACACGTCACCACACCTGGCTAATTTTTGTATTTTTAGTAGAGATGGGTTTCACCATGTTGGCCAGGCTGGTCTCGAACTCCTGATCTCTCGGACTTCTTTTATAAGCACACTCATCCCATTCATGACCTAATCACCTCCCAAACACCCTGCGTCCCAACACCATCAGCTTGGTGATTAGATTTCAACATAAATATTGGGGGAGGGGAGTCACAAACATTCAGACTGTAGCACCCCATATTTCTGTTTTGAATTCAGCATTTCTTGGTTGTATTGTATCATAAACATTTTGACGTCGCTACATTGTTTTCATAAATGCCATTTTTTAAAGTGACTGCAAGCAGTCTACCTTATCTAGTGAAAGTGTCATAACTTACTCGAGTCACTCTCCCATTCTGGACATGTACTTTGTGCCTTTCTGATCTTTATTCTTTACTCTGTAATGAATATTTTCATGCATAAGGATAAAATATTTTTTTCAATGTGGGGTATCTGTAACCATAATTACTAAGTGGAAGGATTAAAAAGCCATGTTTCTTAATAAATGCTTATTTCCAGTTATCCCTCAAAGGTTCTATTGACATGAATCATCAATATCTATTTCATTTCTCCCTCCCCACTGTTAGACATTAATGTTTCAAACAAATTGTACTAGTAGGAAGAAGTGTCTATTCACGGTTTTAATAAGTACTTCAAAAATCGTTGACATTTTTCACGATTGAATTAGTAGATCTATATCTTTTGTGGTGGATTTTCTGCTTACTCCTTTTATTTATGGAACCCTTAGTGTCTGGCTTTGTAATTTAAATGAACTCTACAAATGATCTGTCTATTGTTTATTATACTGTTCAGTGGAAATATTTTTTCCCACTGCATTTGCCTAATTTTACGTAGCTATATTATCAAATCTATAGCTCTTTTGGTTTCTCTCACTCATGGTTTTTCTGTGATCTGAGTTTTAAAGTCTCTCTCCTGGAATTAATTTTTAATTTTTTCTTTTTCTTTTCTCTCTTTTCTTTTTTTCCTTTCACCTTTTTCATCCTGAATCAACATCCCTATAATTAATTTTGATATATGATATATGTCTAAGTCAAATTTTTTTTTCTAATGGACAATTCGTTACTCTAGAAAATTTATTAGTAATCCTTAACTTTAAAATTGATTTGGAATGCCTTTTTAATCAAACATTAGCAGGAATCTATTTCCAGGTTATTTGATTCAATCATTCATCTTGCTGCTCCTTGGTTATTACCACATTGTTTTGATCATTGTAGTGTTTTAGTGTGCTTTGATATCTTACAGAGCTTGCTTTATCTCATTTCTTTGGTTTCTTCTGAATTTTCGTCTCTATTCTTCTGAGTCAGTTTTACAAATTCCTTTTTGCTGTTTGCTTTATTTTTTCCTTTGGAAACGGGGTCTCACTATGTTGCCTAGGCTGGGCTCCAACTCTCCATCCTTCTACCTCAGCCTCTCAAGGAGCTAGGACTATAGGTATGCACCACCTTGCCCAACTACTCAGATGAGTTTAGAATTTTCTTGCCAACGTCCTATCTTCTCCTTTGGTGGGAGATGCAGCGTAGAATGGCCCAGGTTTTTTGATCTCTAATGCCCTCATAGCACATATGTGTGCGTCTCAGACAGGCCTGCTCAGGCGGGTCACCGGAACAAGGGGTTTGACGTGAGTGTGCGTAAAACCAAGGAACAAACTCTAAAACAGGGCCTTCCAACCAGACAGTAGATGCGATTAAACCTGCCCTAGGGTGGGACTTGCCTAATTAAATTAAGGAGGTTTCAGGAATGAGTGGGGCTAAGTGGGACCTATTTAAGGCCTCCTATCTTCCTCGTTCTCAGACTAGTGGCTTCCAGCTCTGACTGAAGTGGTCTTCAGCTCTGCAGCTGTCTCCAGCTGTCTCCAGCTCTGCAGCGATGTCCATCTCTGACTCCAGCAGTCGTCAGCTCCGACTAACTCCGGCAGTTTCCAGCTCTTCTCAACTGAATTATTTCCAGGTATGAAGACCAATGTGGGGTCTGAGGGATCTGGAACCTTCACCATAGTATAACTAGTTTCTTCAAGTCCTTGGTGGGCAAAGGTGGTCTCTGGGGAGGTGGTGAAGGCTGGTGTCAGAACGTCGTGCGGGGCTTGGAGTGATGAAGAAAATTGGGGTGAGCTGTCAAGGAGGTCCCCATTTTTCAGCCCGCAGGGTCTCTGTGTGTTGGGAGTGGAGCAAGGGGCTAGTCCCTGTGTCCAGTGAAATGAGAGTGTGCTCGGCTGTCAATGAGCTCCCCGGGGAATCTGTTGGAGAGCTTGGGTCTCATTTAGGAGATGATGTCCACAGATCCTTGCTTAGGCTATGAGAAGTTGGTCAAGTTGTGAATCCGGTTTGATATTTGAGTGGACCAGAAACTTTTGCAAAATCTAAACTCCCGAGCCCGACTCCTCAACTGCAAAATGGAGATAAAATTATCAGATAATCTAGGGTTGTTGTGAGAATTTAACAACTGAGTGGTCAGGCTTTTGACGTTTACTGGAGACAGGGTCTCACTCTGTTGCTCAGGTTGGGGTGCAGCGTTGTTCTCATAGCTCACTGCAGCCTTGGTCTCCTGCTCAAGCAATCCTCCCACCTCAGCCTCCCAAGTAGCTAGGACCTCAGGTGTGTACTTCCCTGACTAGCTGATTGTTGAGCTTTTTGTAGAGACAGAGTCTCGATATGTTGCCCTGTCTGGTCTTGAGCTCCTGGCCTCATGTAGTCCTCCCACCTCTGCTTCCCAAATTTGTGAGACTGCACATTTAGAAATCACAAGTTAAGAGATGAAAGTTTAGGCTGCATACGGTGGCTCATGCCTGTAATCCCAGCACTTTGGGAGGCCAAGGTGGGTGGATCACGAGATAAGGAGTTCAAGAACAGCCTGGCCAAGATGGTAAAACCCCATCTCTACTAAAAATACAAAAAAAATAGCTGGGCGTGGTGGCAGGAGCCTGTAATCACAGCTACTTGGGAAGCTTGAACCCAGGAGGTGGAGGTTGCAGTGAGCCAAGATGTAACTACTGCACTCCAGCCTGGGGGACAGAGCGAGATTCCACCTCAAAAAAAAAAAAAAAAGATGAACGTTTAGAGGTAAAAATTGATAGGTTTTGACATCCTGGTTTCACCATCTGATAGGTAATCTGCAAAATGTGGATAATGGAATCAAGGGTGGTTGTGAAGATTAAAAAAGGTAAAACCAAATCCTGTCATGTTACTCCATTCTTGGCAAATATGGTAATCCAGAGGTCCAGGGATATTCCATCTTTCAAATGGGCGTTTTTTGTTTTTTATTTTGTATGAGCTTGAGAGTTGGGTTTTATGCATGGAAAGAATTATTCAGAAATAATTTAGGTTTTGAAACTGCATTTTAAATTTGTTAAAGTTTTAATTTTTAAAACCTCTTGTTCATCTTAAATTCAGGTTATAAATATTTTTGTACTATTTATAAATTTTCTAGTTTAAACAACACAGTTTAAAAACACTTTAACTATATTTTA
Source organism: Cacajao melanocephalus (assembly GCA_963573385.1). Taxonomy (NCBI): domain Eukaryota; kingdom Metazoa; phylum Chordata; class Mammalia; order Primates; family Pitheciidae; genus Cacajao; species Cacajao melanocephalus. The sequence goes on along the minus strand of CAUYLG010021046.1, from coordinate 38,919 downwards.
AACCTCATTTATACTTTTAATATATTTAATGTTTATAAATTACTGCAATTGTCCAATATAACAAAACTTCCAATCTATCCAAATAATTTTCGTAAGTCTAACAAACCTAAAAATGATGGATCTGAAGTTTCGTATTGGGGTTTCAACACTGTTTTAATCAGAGTTCCAATGCAGAAAAAAAAAAATTCAACTTTAGTTCCCGAGTCTAAATCAGTTATTCAATTACCCATTTTAAATGAAAATCATTGGGTTAGGCCAGGAGTGTCATCTCAAGCCTGTAATCCCAGTGTTTTGGGAGGCTGAGAGGGGCAGATCACTTGAGCTCAGGAGTTCGCGAGCAGCCTAGGCAACATGGCGAAACCATGTCTCTATAAAAATTTTAAAAATTTAGCTGGGCATGGTGGCATGTGCCTGCAGTCCAGTAACTGGGGAGGCTGAGGTGGGAGGATTGCTTGAGCCTGGGAGCTGGAGGTTGCAATCAGCCGAGATCTTACCATTGCACTCCAGCCTGGGTGATAGAGCCTGACCTCACCTCAAAAAATCAAAATCTAGCCGGGCGCGGTGGCTCACGCCTTTAATCTCAGCACTTTGGGAGGCTGAGGTGGGCGGATCACGAGGTCAAGAGATCTAGACCATCCTGGCCAACAGGATGCATCTTTAGTAGAGATGGTGAAACCTCATCTCTACTAAAGATACAAAAAAATTAGCCGGGTGTGGTGGCACGCGCCTGTGGTCCCAGCTACTAGGGAGGCTGAGGCGGAAGAATCGCTTGAACCCAGGAGGCGGAGGTTGCAGTGAGCCGAGATTGCACCACTGCATTCCAACCTGGCAACAGAGCAAGACTCCGTCTCAAAAAAAAAAAAAAAAAAAAAACAAAACAGTAAAAAAATGATTCAAGACAGCCCGGGGAGAGAGAGGGGTGAAGGTGATTCACCGTTTCTCTGGCCATCATTCTCATCAGGATTGGGAAGCATTTACAAGCTGGGAGGTTGCCGCTTCAAAGAACATTTGGTGACACAGAAAAGTGCTCACAATAAAATGTAGGGGACAATAGGGAAATGAAGTTTTTGCGTGGAATGATGGCAATTCCAACAACATCTCTATTGGCCAGCTCATTTCCATGCCAGTGGTGCCCAAAAACCTTTGCTCACGAGGTCCCTCTGCCATGTTTTAGTTATTTTTCCACTCAGATTCTTCCAGCCCCAGACAGCAACATGAGAATAGGCAGCCATATTGAATCTGGAGGTAAAAAGTTGACTTGGCTTCAAGTACATAAATCTTAGTAAACGCTAGCTTTGGTTCCAAGTGGAAAATTCATGCTAATGTACTATCTGGATGGGGTGGGATGGGTAAGCCATGTCACTCCTGATGGAAATTTCTCCAGACCTGCCCTTCTCTACACTTAGCCCAACTAGTCAAAGGCACCTTGAGAGGGGAGATTGCCGACTCTTAACATTCCAAGACTTTTTGAAGTCTGGGCTCCCCACCAGCTGGAAGCCTGTTGAAAGATTCTGGTTGTCCGCACAGAGCTGTTTTAGGTTAGGTTTTTGTTTTGCAGGTGAATGTAAATGCTTTAGGGCGGGGCATGCCCTTTACACTTTGCCTCAAGCCCCACATTTCCCTATCAGTTACCATCTGGCCATTCCATACATTGTCCTGCTTGCAGTAAAGGCATTGAATTTCTTTTCATTTTTGTTTGTTTTTAGAGGGAGTTTCGCAATTGTTGCTCAGGCTGGAGTGCAATGGCGCAATCTGGGCTGACCGCAACCTCTGCCTCCTGGGTTCAAGCAATTCTCCGGGATTACAGGCAGACTTTTTAGTTTGTGTTGTAAGTGGGATGGGGAGGCATGGGAAGGTGTGAGTAGAAGAGGACAGTTTAGATTGTGTCGGCTGCTGTAGGGGAGAATAAACTGTAGAGGGGTTGGACTGGATGCAGAAAGACCAGTGAAGACAGAGACTTAATCCGGGTGAGAAGGTAATGTCTAGACCAGCATGGAAACAGATGGTGAGAAGTGAGTGGACTGGGGATGCATTTTGAAGAGAGAAACATTTGAAGGATTTTATGACATTAGGTGTGGGGTGAAAAAGTCAAAGGGATACAAAAATTTAGACTGTAAGATTTTTGGTCCGGGCAACTAGGAAAATCATTGCTGAGATGAGAAGCCTGGGGGAGTCGGGAGTTGAGTTTGGGGCATGTGAAATTTGAAAGGCTGGTGGGATGTGCCTGTGAAACATTTAGGAGAACTGTCCAATAGCCTTTGAGATTCACATCTAAAGCTCAGCTCCAGGCCGGAGATAATAAAGTCGGAAGTTGTCTGAACATAAGAGGCCTTGAAGGCATTTAAAGATGAAGGCAGCATTTTTCAAGCTACAGTAGTAACTTATTACTGAATCATGAAGTCAATTTCATAACTCAATGGTGGTCCTGACCATCACTTTTAAGAGCGAAAAGAAAGAAAATAAGAAAGTTTTAGAGTGCGGATTACAAAAGGTTTGTCATTGTTTTATGAAATGTTTTGTTTTGATTGTGTTTGTGTGCATGCCCATGAACTTGGTCAGGATGTGAAATGTATTTCTTGCTGCGAGTCATAGTCAGGAAAGTTTGAGAAGTGAGTGGCTCTAGAGAACTGAGGGCTGAGCTTTGGGACACTTTGATATGTGGACGTCAGGAAGGGACTGCAGTGAGGGAGGCTTACTGGAGGAATGGCCAGCGATGGAGGAGGAATATCAAAAAAGCAGACTGAAAGCATTTTAAGACAGCACAAGGTACTGTGAGCATTTGATGCTGTTGAGAGGCTGAGTCAGATACTGAGCACTGCCCTTTGATTTAGCCACATGGGAACCAGTGATGACCCTGGTGAAAGCACTTTTAGTGGCATATTGGGGGCAAAAGACTGGATAGAATCAGTTCAAGGGAGAATGAGATGGATAAAAGAAGTGGAGAAGTATTATAGACAACTATTTGAAGGAATTTTGTTGTAAAGAGGAGCAAGATAAATGGGGCAGTAGCAAAGAGCAATGGGAGGTCAAAGTGGGGGTAGGGGTGGCTTCTAAAAATGGAACAAACTCAGCAAGTTGTTTGCCGATGGAAAAGATTCCCATCGAGGGAAGAACTAAAAGATGCAGGAGGTGGGACATTTAGGGAAGCACATGGGAAGAGCGAGAGCATGGTGCCTCTGTAAGTGGCTGTCTATCGTAGGAACCAAACTGTAACCATTCAGCCAGGTAGCAAGAGGAAATGCATAGTCTACAGTACAAATTCAGGACGATCAGGTCATTTGGTAGAAGGATGGGAAGGGGTCTTCTGAGGGCTTCTGTTTTTCTCAGTAAGACTAGAAACAGTATCACGCCCAGAATGAGGAAAAGGAAATTTGTGATCTCTGCTACTTGTGCTACAAAAACCCAAAGTCTTCAATGGTTTGTAGCCTGATACTAACGCATGCCCAGCCTCCCCTCTGAGCTGTTGTAGAATGCTTGACGGATGCCCACTGTGATGGCTATAACTCTGGCCTCACCCTGACTCTAACTGTAATATCCACTGCCCATGAATTTTCCCAAGCGTCCTGGATCTGTCATTTACCCATATCCACTCTAACATGCAAGGTCACCAAAAAGGGCAAACGTGGTTCCAAACAGAATGAAACCAGACCCGTGGTATCAGCCTGGTATAAGCTGAACTCTCTGGAACTACAAAGTACTCCACCATCGCTAGCTTAGTCTTCTGTAGGAATTAAGAGATTCCCTGACTCTGATCAGACACAGTCTCAGGTTGGAAAAGAACAAAAACCCTCTATAAAGAAAAACGTAAGAACTGGAAAGACACGCAGCAGAACCTCAATTGCGGCTATTCCCCCTCTTTTTTGGAAATTGCACGGTTTCCTCAATGACTACAGATTCCTTTAAAAGATTTCCTATAGAAATCTTCAATAAGCTTTTCTCCCCCAAATAAAAGGGTGGGATCAGATTTTCAAACTGCAACTCAGGAATCCCAGAATCCCATAGCTTTCTCCTGGATATGCACCACCCAGCCTGCGCTCCCCATCTTTGTAGGTTATCCCAGGGCAGGAGATGGAGAGGAAGAAAGACCGTGGTAGCAAGGAGGGACAATCAGCTTAAGCAATTCTGCTTTTGTTTCATCTGTTTGCACTGAAAAAAAATCACTAAGCTGGATGGTTTCCATGGCTTAGTCCAACTTCAGCAGTCTGCGCTTCTGTGTTACCTATAAATAGTTGATGGTGGCAGCACCTACACTTTTATCTGAGCAAAGGTTTTGGCAGAATTATACACAGAATGGTACCTTACATGCCTGGAAGAGAAGAGAGTGTTTTGATAGGTTCGTGGTGAGAAGGAGTCAGTGAGTACCACTGATCTGGATCAAAAGGGGTCACTCAGGAAGCTTCTGGGAAGAACTGACATTTGACCAGACTTACTGTAAGAGAAGAGACCGTGACTTGTGCAGTGACCCAAATTGGGAAGGCTCCCTTTCAGAAATAGGGTGAGAGTAGGTTGTGTCTGCCCACTTGCACGTTCCTATGAGTCACACTCAAGAATCCCAGATCCTGCAGGTCAGGAAGACAGAAGGAAGTTAGCTGTAGCGGTTAAAAATGGCAAGCCTCCTCTGGCCTTTCCCAGGGGTTGTAAAGCCTGTAGCAAGGTAGAAAAAGATGTCAATTGTATTGAGTTCCTTTAAGGTCAAAGAACTTGCATTGTTCCAGTTACCCAGTGCTGTTCCTGGCATGCAATCCTCAGGACACCTGCCGAGCGTCAACATGGACACATCAAAGAGATGAGCAGCCCCTCCCGACCCTCCTGTGATGGGATAGAGCTGGAAGGGTTTGGGGTGGGAATGCGATGCCTACGATCAGGTGGGCTCTGTTAATGATCTCAGAACTTCCTGAGATTAAGGAGGTTTTGTTAAAGGAAGGAATTAGCACAAAGGCAGGCCATGGTATTTGTGGTTTCAGAGCCAGTGTCCTCTGTGCCATTCATTCATCTCACAAATGTCAGCTGAGCTGTTCCTCCTCAGACATGCTTTTAGGTTTGGGGGATGCGGCAGTGAGTAAGAGACAAGCACCCCACCCCCATGCAGCCTATCTTCTGCTGTAAACAAAAAACTTGAGGCCCACGCAGAGGTAATAAGGTGGCAAGCCAGCAGCTAGTGGGCTGCATTTGCCTTGATGTGGACTTCTGGCTCTACAGTTGCTTTAAACACACACACACACACACACACACACACACACAGTTAAATTCTGCATATTTTTAAATTTATTTTTAGATTATTTATTTTGAGACTGAGTTATGAGACTGGCTAATTTTTGTAATTTTGTTAGAGATGGGGGTCTCAGCATGTTGGCCAGGCTGGTCTCAAACTCCTGGCCACAAGTGAACTGCCTGCCTCAGGCCTCCCAAAGTGCTGGGATTACAGGTGTGAGCTGCTGTGCCCAGCCAAAATTCTAAAATTTTACCCAAAAGTCTTAATTTCTGGCTTCTGAAATGTGAGAAAAGTAGCACTTGCCCCAATTCCCTGTAGCAACAGGCGAAGCTGAGGGGTAGCTGCTCCTTTTAGGGGAAAATCAGTGGGTCAGTTCACTACTCTGAGACCATTTTTGTCCCACCTGGCCTTTTTCTGTTTTCTTTTTTGAGACAGGGTCTCCTCTGTCACCCAGGCTGGAGAGCAGTGGCAATCATCTCACCCAGGAGAGCAGTGGCTAGATCTCGACCTCCTGGGCTCAAAAGATCCTCTTGCCTTAGCCCCTTGAGCAGCTGGGCATGTGCCCAACATGGCTAGCTAATTAAAAAAATTTTTTTTTTTTTTTTTTTAGAGACGGAGATCTTTCTATGTAGCCCAGGCTGGTCTCTAACTCCTGCACTCAAAGGATCATTACGTCCCAGCCTCCCAGAGTGCTGGAATCATAGGCATGAGCCACCACACCAGGCCAATAGCAGGGGATTTTAAGGGAACATTTATAACTTTAAAAAACTAATCTCTCGGCTGGGCTCAGGGGCTCATGCCTGTAATCCCAATACTTTGGGAGGCCGAGGCAAGTGGATCATGAGGTCAGGAGTTTGAGACCAGCCTGTCCAACATGGTGAAACCCCATCTCTACTAAAAATACAAAAATTAGTTGGGTGTGGTGGTGGGCGCCTGTAATCCCAGCTACTCGGGAGGCTGAGGCAGGAGAATCACTTGAATCCAGGAGGCAGAAGTTGCAGTGAACGAAGAATACGCCACTGCACTACAGGCTGGATGACAGAGCAAGACTCCATTTCAAACAAACAAACAAATAGACCAACAAACAAAAAAACATGATCTCTGCCTGGCTCATGCCTGTAATCCCAGCACTTTGGGAGGCGGACAAGGGCTGAGGCAGGAGAATTGCTTGAACCTGGGCGGTGGAGGTGGCGGTGAGCTGAGATCGTGCCATTGCACTCCAGCCTGGGCAACAGAGTGAGACTCCATCTTAAAGCAAAACAAAAAACTGATTTCATGGGGGTAAGATTCAAAGGTCAACTGAAGTTTGAGATTCTGAGGCCCTGATTCATTAAACCGATAGTTATATACTGGACTTAGGATGAGTTTAATCCATGCATACAGTGTGGTGGGAAGGGTCTGTGAGCCTGAGACGCTAGGGTTTGAGATTCCAGCAGTGCTTCTAGTCATAACAGACGCATCATAGGAAATCAAAGAAATATTTACCTACTATGTACCAGGCCTATGATAATGCTTTGTATTTACTGACTTACCAGGTAAACTAGACAAACTTTATTATCAGGAACTGTTAGTTATATTTAGTAACAGTCAAAATATTCACAGACTCTTACTAGTACCAATAATCACTACCATGTGACCTTTTAGGCTGTCTTTGACATACAGAAAGGGAGAGCATCCTAGAGTTTCACCTAATAAGTAGCACTTACCTCTCCTCTGCCTCAATCTTACTTCCCCTACCTTTCTCTTTGCCTCTTTCTCACTCAGTTTCTAATCAATTACACTTTGTTGATGTGTAAGCTGCCTTAAATCCTTCTAGGAGCGGAATACAAATGGAAAAATACAGTCTCCCGTATCCCACGACCAGAGAACTGCTATGAACGTTTTTGTGTGTTGCCTTCCGGTATTTTTCTCTGCATATTTACGTACATATTTAAGCCAGGTTGAAGACAGCCTGTAATTATGTCAGGCCTGTGTTCTGTTCCTCTAGCATTTCTCCATTTAAACCTGACTCTTTGAAGTCTGATGCTGTCTCATGACTATGTAACACATTATTTTTTTCTGGAATTCTGGCTGCATCTAAGGGGATAGGTTCCCTGTCACCAAGCCTGACTGAACAATTCTGAGATTATCAACACTGCCATAGGCCCCTGAAGAAGCGTCTAATGAATGCAAGAGTTCAAAGCGGTTTTGTTCAGGTGTTATTTTTGGAGACACTTTCTCAGGGTTTTATGATGCAATCCACTTTGTGCTCCTTTCTTGCAGCAGCTGCGGCCAGGAAAAAAGCACTAAGTGGGCTTGCTCACCGGTCCCCAGGGGTGGGTACCAGGGCAGGCAGGCCCAGAACACAGCTGCCTCCTCTCCAGGCCCTGCCTGGACAGCTGAGAGTCAAGCAGACAGTTATTTGCCATTCCTACCTCTTTTCTGCCTTCAGTAACTGGCAGCTCCATCCTGCCGGGGACTTTGGAATGAGCTAGGACTTTCCCATCAGCCTAAACTCCTGGGTTTTCCCAGGCCTGGTGACTCAGAGGGTAAGGCACCAAGCCGAGGAAGAGAAAGGAGAACCTGGACTCTTGGGTGCCTTTGTCCCACCACACAACCACCTCCCAGGAAGGCTGTCAATCCATTCACTCCTGTGGAATCTCTCTGCCACTTCATTGTAAAGAAAGTCAGCCCCAGTGAAGGGCAAAAAGAAGTACCAGAGGGCCCTGGGGACAAGCCATACACTGGTAGAAAGGGCACCGGGGCAGGATCCGGACAGCTGAGAGGATGTCTAGCATCAGGATGAAAATTGGCAGTTCACACAGCTGCTTTGTTTGGCCTACTCAGTATTTTTTTAATGGTAAATTTCATGTAAAAACCTGTATATCTGGCTTCTCCAGAAAAGTTAAGATCTGACAGGATCTGACCATATTTTCTCATGTAATATCGGAAGCTGGGGGAGCAGCCGGCCCTGGATGGAGTGTTTCTTCTCCAGATTAACACAGAGCCCACCAATTTGTTAAATCTCACCTCATAGGACAATAGGCAGAAAAATATACTGAAATGAGTTGCAAAAAGGTATACATTTTTGATGAAAGTATTTCATTTATTTGTTTTTTGAGACGGATTCTTGTTCTGTCACCCAGGCTGGACTGCAGTTAGCTCTCACTGCAACTTCTGCCTCCTGGGTTCAAGTGATTCTCATGACTCAGCCTCCTGAGCAGCTGGGATTTTTTGTATTTTTAGCAGAGACAGGGTTTCGCCATGTTGGTAGACAGGTCTCCAGCTCCTGGCTTCAGGTAATCTGCCCGCCTCGGCCTCCCAAAGTGCTGGGATTACAGGCGTGACCCATTGCACCCAGGCTTAATGAAAGTATTTTAGAGGTTTGCATTTATACATGAGGCTCTATGTTTGAAGGACTAAATGGTGATAGTATTTTGTATCTCAGATGGAAAAACAATAGGAAAATGTTCTTCAGCAAATAGTAGCCCCCTAAAGGGAGAGATAAACACAGACACACCATCTACCTTTCCTTCATGCTTTGTAAAACAGGTTATATAAATTACAATCCCAAGCTAGAATCAGACACCATCCCTAGATCTACTACCAAGATCTATACACATTAAGAGAACAATATTCTGGATAGGACCTGCTTTGCCTTTGTAATTGGAACATAAACGGGATACCCTTTTCTCTTTCCAAGTTTTTGAAATTTCGGTCTCCCTCCTACATTCACCCTTTGTTGAAAGTAACGGAAAGGCAATTAGGTCTGTGTCCCACAGGAAAGCCCACAGTCAGGAGGGAAGTCTCATTGAGAATGTCCCATTAAGACCCGCTCCTGGGAACCCCCAAGCACACGGCAGAGCAGGACATGAACTAAGAGCCTGGCTTTGCCGAATCCAGGTCAAGTTCACCGAGAGCAGTGTGTGAGCACCCTTCCTGCTCCACACCCTGGCAATAGAGCCCTTTCTCATTGCAAACCCAAGTAGTGTCTGCAGTCTGCCTTACCAGGTCTGGAGGCAGAGCTGAGCTTGGTGAACAGGTGCCAGGGCATTCGGGTCATCAGTGGACTCTGCTTTAGAAGCCGCTTATTGCAAAGGCACTGGTTGATCATTGTCTGAAGGTTGGCTTTGAAGTCCAACACCCACTAGCAAAACCATCATCCCTCTATAACAGCAACCCAAGTCGATTTGATTTCTCCCATGAAGGTTCCAGATGAGTCTAATCAAGGTGGGTTCCCACCCGTCTTCTCCCAACACCAGAGATTCCCTGTGAAAACTTTCATTGTTAACACTCACTGAATACTATTTATGTGCCTAGTACTGTTCTACATGCTTTACATATTTTAGCTTGTTTTACTCTAACAGGGACCATTATTCTCAGTTTGCACATGAGCAAATGGAGCCAGGAAAAGCAAGAGGCAGAATAGGGAACTGATTTCCGGGAGTTTGGCCCCAGAGTCAGTGTGCATAGCCACAGCCAACATCAGCCCCAGAGAGCTCCAGGCTCTGTGGTTCCTGGAAGTCGTGCTCCTGACTCCTTCCCCCTGCGCAGTGGAGAGAACTCTTGTTGGAATGAAGCCAGCTAGTTCCAGTAAGGTGCTTCCGCTGTTGTGAGGAGCTGGGAACTAGTGAGCTCGCTAAGCCTCACTTTGCTCCACTATAAAGCCAGGAGAGCGCAGCAGAGGAGAGGGTCTGGGTTTCAGAATAAGACGCAGGTTTTCTTCCTGCTCAGCAAATCCTGGGTCATTGTGCCATGTCCCCTAACCCCTTAAACCTCTTAGTCCCAGGGAGCCACTCTTAGCCCCAGGGAAGGCTTTCCTGTTGCACTGGAGACAATGCCTGCCCAGCTGTGCCAGGGACATAACTGTGAGAGCTGCTGTGATAAGCATGGGGGTGGCCTCTCCCTGGGGCAGATCCTATCTCACAGCAGTCTGGAGAACGAGGGGACACGGGCAGAGCAGGATATGAAGCAGGCTGTGGTTTCCCAAACCCGCAGCAGGCTTAGGAGGGAGTAGTCCCTTGCCTCAGCCTGACGGACCCAATCTCTCCCTCTGCGGACGTAGAGACCCCAGACCCCAGGGCAGAAAGCGCCCCCCAGGCTGATAAAGCTCAACCATCCAGGCTTTGTTTCGAGGGCTTTATCCCTGACTTTCCAACTGGCTTTTTATCTGTGTCTTCCTGCCTCTGGAGGTGAAGGCCGGGCCGGGGAGCCCCGCTACCCCCAACGTGCGGGAATCTTGTGCGGACCCAGTCGGGGCGGGAGAGGGCGCGTGCCTGCCAGGCTATGGCGCGCGGGGCGCCGATGGGGCGCAGGGCGGTTCGGGGCCGTTCGGGCGGCGGGGCCGTCGGACCTTTTCTCCCCGCAGCCTGGCAGGCCGCCTGTCTTCTCCGCACCGCGGGAGAAGTCGCGATGCGCTCATTAAGGCGGCAGGTAGGCAGTGCCCCGGCGGCGGCGGCAGGCGGTCCTGGAATGTGGAAGGGGCGTGATGACAGCAGCCGCCGGCCTCTTTGCGCAACACCGTCTCCATATATACCCGGGGCGCCGCGCTCCACCTGGCCGCCGCCTCCAGTCCAGCACCTGCGGAGGGAGCGCTGGTGAGTACCGCCGCCGGGGCCGCCTCCTCGCTCTTTCAAGGACTTTGATTCTCTTAGTTCTTGTAAATAACCCTCGATGCTGACCTCAAGGCACTTGGCTGGCTTTGGGCCGCAGAAGTGAAAAAACAAAACAAAACAAAAAAGCTTTCCACAATGTTCAAGTTGTTTTCTTCTTTTTTGGAAACGGAGTCTTGCTCAGTTCCCCAGGCTGGAGTGCAGTGGCGCGATCTCGGCTCACTGCAACCTCTGCCTTCCGGGTTCAAGTGATTCTTCTGCCTCAGCCTCCCGAGTAGCTAGGACTACAGGTGCCCGCCACCACGCCGGCTAATTTTTTGTGTTTTAGTAGAGACAGGGTTTCACCATGTTGCCCAGGCTGGCCTTGAACGTCTGAGCTCAGGCAATTCCCCCCCGCCTCGGCCTCTCAAAGTGCTAGGATTACAGGAGTGAGTCACCGAACCCGAACTGTTTTCTTCTTAATGTTACGGTTGTTGCTTTTATTACAGCTCTTACTGCTACACTGTTACTACTGGCAGTGTTATTAATCAGCCACACTTGCAGATTCTAAAATGATAGCTGTTTTGTGAGTCGTGGTTTGGAAGGGGAAAGGCCCAGGTGATAGAAGACTCCATCTAGGGATCAAGGTGACTGGGCTCTTTGTGGCGGGGTCACCAACTAGCCATGTGACTTAACGCCAATCCCCGTGAGCCCCTGGGTTGCAGCCTTCCACCCTTTATAAGAAGGGGAATGAGACATCTCAGGGCCATGACAATTCTAGGTTTATGGTGGCTGCCTGGTGATGGGACACTCCCCGCCTCACAAGTGTGACTTCCGCGTGTTGCAGTACTTCTTTGCCGTTATTTAAGGTTGCTAGGAGACAGTCTTAGTTTGTTTCTATTAGGGCCCCTGGTGATCAGCAAAGCGTCTGTCATTTAGCTGTCTTGGGAAGCAAAGCTCGAAATTTCTGTTTTCCAAGCCAGAGGCAGGTGAGCAGGCTAGAGAAATGACTTACAAGGAGACGTGCACTTGAGTGGTTGGGTTCGGGGAATGCGCATCCTCAGGCCAGAAAGTGGGGGCTGCATGGCGTGGAGTTAGTTCAGGTTCCCTGGAGCGGCGCCTGCCACCGGTGGCTTGCACGGAGCTGAAGAGGGTTGGAATCTTGTTTTCTTTGAGGAGGTCCCTTTCTCAAACATGTTGATTTCATGGAAGCAGCTTGTGGATTTCATCACTCTGAGTCCCCTTTTCCTGTTGAGGTGCACCGGGGGCTTCTGTGTTAGCCCTGATGGCTCTGGGCCTTGTCGTTCTATCCTTTTTCCTGCTTCCCTTGTGTGCTGGCAGTTCTTTAACTTGTCCCGGGTTGGGTATTCTTGTAAAACTTTGTCTGTAGGAGTGGCTGTTGTTTCAGACTAAAAAAAAAAAAAAATTAAAAAGACTGCATCTTTTGTCCCATGCCAGCTGATCGTGATCTTCTCTGCTTTTGTAATTTGGGGAATGGGTGATGAGAAGGGCAAGCTTTGTAAAAAAGGTTTGGATGCTAAACAAATTGTCCCATCCAAAACTCTCCCTAGATCGCTCAACCATCTCACTGCAACAGTCCCCTGTGGTACGAGGATAGGCCTCTGATTGTTGCTGTTAGACTCAAAGGAGACATAAAAATAGCCCAAATTCAATGAAATGAGGAAACAGCCTCTCAGAATCAGAGTGCTTTGGAATAAACTGGGCTTTAATAACCAGTTTCAGGCATCTTCCACCCCTCTATCCTTACCCACACCCCCACTTCCATTCTAGGGACAGCGAGGAACAATCAGGACATCCCAGGGAATTTATTCATCTCAGTGAATTTTAAAAATGCAAAGGTACAAAAAGAGTGCTGTAAAGATTGCGGTATGTTTAAGATGTTTATGTTTACAAATTTAACTGCTTTAAACCCCCTAATACAATGCAGCATAATTGATATAGCTACAAGTTAATTACAGAATTTATTTGACAATACCATAAATACAAATTGAAAGTGCATGGTGAGGGTGTGGTTTGGTAATACGGTCCAAGTTTAAAGTGATAGAATAAATGTCTTTAAAATTTTATTAGTGCATCACATCAAATGTGAACTGAAGTTATCTGTCAATGTGAGGCCTGGGGCAGTTGCTTCCTGGGCTCGTCTCATCGCTACTGCCACTATGTCCTTGAAGGGATTATTTTAAGCAGTAACCTTTTGTAGAAACAGGGTCTCGCTATGTTGTCCAAGCTGGTCTGAAACTTACAGGCTCAAGGGACTCTCCCACGTTGGCCTTCTGAAGTGCTGGGATTACAGGTGTGAGCCACCACCCTTAGCCTATAGGGGTGATTATTTTTCCTTGTGATGCTGTAAGGGAAGCTGAGGAAAAGGAGACATCACCCTCTTGGGAATTTTGAAGCATGGAGTCATTCTTTCAAAGTACAAGCAATTTTCCAGTCTGGCTAACATGGTGAAACCCCATCTCCACTAAAAATACAAAAACATTAGACAGGCTTGGTGACAAGCACCTATAATCCCAGCTACTCGGGAGGCTGAGGCAGGAGAATCGCTTGAACCCGGAAGGCAGAGGTTGCAGTGAGCCGAGATCTTGCCACTGCACTCCAGCCTGGGCGACAGAGCAAGACTCCGTCTCAAAAAAGAAAAAAATATATATAAGAAAGTTTTCTTGGGCATCCTGAGAACACTGGCCTGCATGAGATTAAATTATTTCTGCAGTGCTATGGTGCCTATGTGATTTGAAGAAATCAATTTCTTTGTGGCTCAGTTTTTCCCTCTGTAGAATGAGAATAATGTTCATTCTAAAGGAGACTCTTAAGTTTACATCAATACATGAAATGCTGGGAGTTAATTTGTGCACCAATTTGCAAGTACCAGGCACACAAAGTGCCTCAGAAACACTGCTGGCTACCGTGTGCCCAGCACTGTCCTATGTGCTGGGGATATGATGGCCATACTCTACCCCCTGTGCTTGTGAAGGCCACCGTCTGCTGGGAGACTGTGTGTCTGCGTCCTGGTTCCTCCCAGGACCACTGCCCTGGGCTTCCTTCTCTCCCCGTTTCTTCAGATGTCCTTGACTGTGGCTCTGAGTACAAGGGGCCCCAGAACAGGTCTTGGCTGAAGAAGCCCAAACAATGTGATCGTAGGGCTTGGGTGACTGCCAAGTGCCCTACATTCTCCTGCTTCCGAGTCAAGGAAGTTCCTCTCCTGGGTCTTCCAGAAAGAATAAGAGCTCTTTTTGGCAGTGGGTGCCCATGCGGTGCAGGAAGTGGAGGCAAGAGGGTGAGGTACACAGGCAGCTTGGTTTCAGAGGCCAGTGTGGGCCTCGGGGGAGCAGGTGTGTGGGCACTGGGGTTCTCCTACTCTCCTCCCGGGGCTATAGTAAAAAGCTTCCAACTGATGACTTCTCCCTTTCTCTGCTGCTGCTGGTGGGTGGCAAGAATGTACTGGAGTTAGGCCTGGGGAAAGCTGGGAGAGAACAAAAAGGCAATGGTTACACCAGGGCTATGGGGGTGGGAGAAACGCTTTAGAGGGGCTCAGAGCTCCAGGGTACATTCGCGGTCTAATACTGAGTATTTAAATACCATTTAATACTGCCCCTGCCCCGGCCATTACAATGTTCTTGGGCGGGCATTTCCAGCATCTGAATGACCACGTGGGAGTGACCTGTAGACACGGCAATGTAGCCAGCTATCCGAAAATGCTCAGAGCCCCCAGTGTACCTAGACCTGAGGCCCCTGGGTGCCCTGGTGCTTTGATGGGGGCTGGAAGATTCCTCCTCCCTTTGCCCCTGGCTGGGAGATCTATGGAAAAGCTTCTGGCTTTGGAGCCAGCAGTCTCAGATTCACACCCTGAAGCCAGCCCCAAGTAGCTGGGGGCAAGCTTCTTTGATTCTCTGCACCTCAGTTTCTTTGTCTGTACAGTGAGAAGAAAAATTCCTTCGTTAGATTTAATGGGTTCTCAAACTGCACAGGACACTCCCCTGCCACAAAACAAGCATTAGCATCCTCACAGGCTTTGGGTTCATTTGTTCAAATATTGACTGAGATCCATGACCATGCTGAGCATTGGAGATGAAGTGCTTATGGTCTAGAATATGCAGTGGAGGTGAGACTGTTTATTGTTCATGACACAGTGCATTTCCTCATTGTGTCGTGAGCAGTAAACTAGAGAGTTCCGCGTGTTTTGTCTGCCAGACACCGAGCTGTAGCCTCACCTACATGTATTAACCAATTAGTCCTCGTAACAGCTCAGTAAGTGAGATGGTATATTGTCCCCATTTTTGAAAGGATGAAACTGAAGCCTGGAGTGGCTCAGGGCTGCATATAGTGAGGGGCAGGCCTCTGCAGAGCCAGCCCTCGCCCACTGTGTGATTCCCTCCCTCCAGGTGTCACTGAGCCATCTTACCTTAGTGGGCTTAGGGGTTGAGCTGTATCTTTTAAAAGAATTTGAGAAATTTAAAAAATTAAAAAAATCACCCACTGACTCACCACCCACTTTAACCCCAGAGAACATTTCTGAATCTTGTCTGGCTTGTAGAGATGATGCTGTGAAGGGAACAGAGAAGTGCTTTATAGTCACAGTTTATCTAAAGCATTTTCCTGTGGTTTTACTGATTCATTGTAACCTTTTTAACGGCATGCTCTTACAATGCATGGACGTACCATAGTAGAATAAGTTCTCTTCTTCTTTATTTTTCGACACTCTAAATGACAGAGCAGCAAATATCTTTCTGGCCTACATCACATTCATTCTGTCATAGATATGCCCGGCAGAGCTCAAGATCTCAAAGATGAAGTGATGAACAAGACAAAGCCCCCTTTTTGGTTGGGTTTGCAGTCTGGTAGGAGGGAAATAGGCTGAAGAGGAAAGGAGTCAGGTGGACTCAGGTTCTAGGAAGCTCTCTTGGAAGAGGTGATCAGAGTAAGTCAGGTATTTCTGATTTTCTGAGAGCAAAGATTCCTAGCTTCCTGATTTCTAGAAGTAAAATGACTGGGTCAAAGATGTACGATGAATGTAAGGCTGTTTTGCCAACTTTTCCAGAGCTCCAAGCAGTGTTCAACTCATAACATCTTCTCCAGCATAGCATAACAAACTTAATTTCTTTTCTTTTTTTTTCTACTTTGAGAGTTGTCACTGTTTTAGTTTGAATATATTGGATTTTTTTTTTCTAATAAATGCAGTTTCACTTTTTCCCTGGGCTAGAGTGTAATGGTGTGATCTTGGTTCATCACAACCTCTGCGTCCCAGATTCAAGTGATTCTCCTGCCTCAGCCTCCTGAGTAGCTGAGATTACAGGCGTGTATCACCACACCTGGCTAATTTTGTATTTTTAGTAGAGACGGGGTTTCACCATGTTGTCCAGGCTGGTCTCAAACTCCCAATCTCAGATGATCTGCCTGCCTCGGTTGGCCTCCCAGAGTGCTGGATTACAGGCGTGAGCCACTGTGCCTGGGCTGGATTGCTGCTTTTTTTTTTTTTTTTGCTTCTTTTTTAATAGACATTTTAGCCATTTGTTCCTTTCCTGTGAATTGCTTGTGTCCAGTCCTTTGGACTGCTTTGTCTAATGGACAGGGACTAATTTTCTCATGTCAAAGAACAAGGACTGCAAGGACTGGAATGTGAGGTGTGTCAAGTCCCATGTAACTGAGAAAGGCATTGTGGAGAAAATGAATTGTAAGAAGGTCCTTTTTGAAGGCTGAAAAGAATGTGGTTCTAACAAAGGATGATTAATCCAGGCAGCATGACATAGTAATAATTGCTGCTATTTATTGGATGCTTCCTCAATGCCAGTCACTTTCTAGACTTTTTCTTTTTTTTTTTTTTTTTTTTGAGATGGAGTTTCACTCTTATTGCCTAGGCTGGAGTGCAATTGCACGATCTCAGCTCACTGTAACCTCCACCTCCCTGGTTCAAGCAATTCTCCCACCTCAGCCTTCCGAGTAGCTGGGAATACAGGCATGCGCCACCCCACCTGGCTAATTTTTGTATTTTTAGTGGAGATGGGGTTTCACCATGTTGGCCAGGCTGATCTCGAACTTCTGAACTCAGGTGATCCACCTGCCTCAGCCTCCCAAAGTGCTGGGATTCCAGGCATAAGCCACCATGCCCAGCGCATCCTGCTTTTGACTAATGGAGAGAGTCAAGGCAAAAACAAGTTTAAGAGATTAAAGGTGGTACATGCAGCTAACCCAACACTGAGAGGTTGTTTGCTTTAGTGACTGCCTGGTAAGTGTTTGAGAGGGAACCACAGAGAAGTGAAATACGGCATAAGTATGAAATCCTTCCCTTCCCTTTACTGCTGCCTCCCCTTGAACTCCCCAGCCAGTAGAAGCTTTGTAACCGATGATTCTTCCTCTTATAGCAACTGGGTGTGCCTCCTTTCCACGGCTGCTGCTCTAAGCTGTTCTCTCATCCACAGATCATGGCTCCCTGGCCTGAATTGGGAAATGCCCAGCCCAACCCCAATCAGTACCTTGAGGGGGCTGAAAGTCAGCAGCCCATCGCCCCGGATAAAAGCAAAGAGAGCGACAAAAGTAAGTGTTACTTGCTTGTCCTCAGAACAGCCTCTCTCGTGAGGAGCCCGCGAGACTCAGGTCTGATTCCTCACGACTCCTTTTGCTTGTTTCATCAGGTAACACTGGGGCACCTGTAACCAAGGTTGAATTTCTGCCGACCTACTCCACGGCGACATTGTTAGAGGAGGCCACCGAAGTGGACGACCCCTGGAACCTACCTGCTCTTCAGGATGTGGGGATCAAGTGGTCAGGTAAAAAGGGGAACTTCCTGTGGTTCACAGTGTCACCATCTTCCTGTCCCCCCGTCCCCTCCCCCTTTTCATTGTTCCGATGCCCTTGAAGCAACGATCCTGGCTAGGAATGTCACCCTCCCATCTTTTTTTTTTTTTTGAGATGGAGTCTCGCTCTGTCGCCCAGGCTAGAATGCAGTGGCGCGATCTCAGCTCACTGCAACCTCCACCTCCTGGGTTCAAGCAATTCTCCTGCCTTAGCCTCCCAAGTAGCTGGGATTACAGGCTAATTTTTGTATTTTTAGTACAGACAGGGTTTCACCATGTTGGCCAGGCTGATCTCGAACTCCTGACCTTGTGATCCACCCACTTTGGCCTCCCTCCCTGTTCTGAGATTACGGGCATGAGCCACTGCGTCTGGCCACCCTCCCATCTTTGAAGTTGAGTCAAAGCATGTTGGAGTAATTGGGGGGGTCATTCATTCAACAAATGCGGTTATAACAAAGATGGACATTGTCTGGATCCTTATAATTCACTGGGTGAACAGGTTCATCTCCAATGCTCTTATAATTCACTGTGGGTGAACAGGTTCCAGATACTGGTTTGGAGGTGCTATGGATACAGTGATGAACGGAAGAGGTCTCTCTTCTCAGAAGGCTTTCAGAGGGGCCCCCTTACCCAAATGTGGGCATCCGGGAAGGTTTTTAGAAAAACAGAATATGCAGCCAGACAGCTGGGTGCAAGCAATCACTGTTTCATTTCCAAATGTATGTAGGGCAGAAGGTCTGTCTGTGAACGAGACAGCAAGGAAGAAAAAGGAGATTGGGGTGTGTGGTGGGGAGTTGAGGTAGGAAGGAAAGAGCTGGGAGGGGGAAGATGAGAACCATCATTTCAAAAGCCAGTGGAGTAAACAGCTAAGGATGTAGCATCCCAGGATGTACGATACCCCAAGCCCTCCATAAATTGAGGCTGATTGCTGCTGTGCAGCTGCATTCTAGAAAATACTCTGTGCTGTTCAGAACGTGACAGCCATTATCTCCCGCCCCGCACTTAGCAGGTGGCGGGGGCTGTTTACTGCCTCACTCTGTGACTCTGTGGCTCAGCTGAGCCGGAGCCTGTTTTGTCTGTTGAAGACTGCATTGAACCCCTCCTCCCAAACGCAAATCCTTTAGAGGCACTTTACCAGGGTTTCAGCTAAATGGACCACAGTGGTAACTGCTTTGAAAGCTGCAGCGATGGCTGCGTCCCATCTGTAAGCCTCACTAGATGTAAGAACTTCCGGCTGCCAGGCTGGGAAGGGAGGAGAGGCGGGGAGAGTTCTGAGCTCATTACCAAAGTTTCATGCCTTTCTCTCTGTCCCCCCACCCCACCCCCCTGCAGAGAGAGACACCAAAGGGAAGATTCTCTGTGTCTTCCGAGGGATTGGAAAATTGATTTTGCTTCTCGGATTTCTCTACTTTTTCGTGTGCTCCCTGGATGTTCTTAGTAGCGCCTTCCAGCTGGTGGGAGGTAAGAATGAAAGGCTGAGAAGTCTGTGGGTGAGGGACGTTATCGTGAAATGTGGTTCGGAGACTGACAACTCAGCAAGCCCTCTCCAGCTGCAGCCTCCTGGAGTGTTTTAGGACTGGAACCCACCTCAGATCACTTATGAAGTCTATGCTTTCCATTATAAAAGAGAACACTGAGCCCTATACAAAGGGCTATGACTTGGCTCAAGTGGCTTAGTCCAGGAGCCAGAGCTGGAGGCTATTCCAAGCTATCAGCCACTTGAGTTTGTCCACAAATCCCAGGCAGGAAATTGTTTGACATAGACTTAACCAAGGAATTCCTACTATCCTCCCCAACAGAGAGAATGCTGGAATACAAAAGAGTGCCCTTTGAAAGCTGGGCCCTTGCTGGGGGAAGGACAGGGCCCCTTCTCTGGGCTGGAGGGATCTGCATCCATTGCAGTTGCCTACACAGTTCTCAGAGCTGCGTGTGCCCACGGAGTGTAGGAACCCAGAAGTGAATTCGCCATGTGCTTGGTTACCTTTGCACCTCATTGGTGACATCAGTAACAGGCAGAACTGAGTGCCCACTGGGTGCAGGCATTTTCAAAGGCTCTTTATCAAACATTCTTTCCCAAAGTCCTCCCATTACGGAACGATCACAAACCAGCCCTGAGATTCACAGCCTATAATTAGCAGAGTAAGATTCAATCTCAGATCTGGGTGGTGCAAAGGACCATGGATTTCTGCAACCCTTGCTGCCTCTCTTGGGAACCCAGCTTTGTGACCTGGCAGAGCTGGGGAGGTGAGCACGAGGGACAAACTGACTTCCTGAACATTGCTTCTGGGCTCCCCAGTCCATGGCAGCATCGGGTAGGGCCTTTGCTGTCTGGTTATCTCAGACAAGTCACCTGCATCCTCAGGGCTTCCATCTTCTTTATACAATGGACTTGGGAATGGATTGATGGTCTCAGGCACACTCTTGAGAATAACTCTCCCAGCATTCAATTGCAGGCTGGTGCTGGGGCTAAGGGTGGGTAGAGGAGAAGATCCACTCTTGGAGGATAAATGTGAATTGGGGTTACACCCCAGAGACATCCAGGAGGCTCACTGGCACCCACTGGTCCCAATACAGAGTTGAGGCTGGGTTCCTGAGCAGAGAAGGGCTTGCTGACCGAGGAAGTGGTTGAAGAGTGGGAGGATGGAGGGTGAAGGAACAAGAGTAACCAGAGGCTCACAGTGGGTGGGGAAGTAGGGCAGAGAGACAGGGACAGGAGGCACATGTGGGCAGCCAGTGGGTTTCCTACCTTCTGGGTCAGCACTGGGAAGAGGCACGGGGAAGCAGGATTCCCTGGGTTCCCTCAGGGATGGGGGCTGGAGGCTGGATTTTCCAACCCCCTACCAGCTGGCCTTGGATGGAGACTTCTGTGTACCCAGTGCCCACCTAATCTCCCCTGATCACGTTGTGATTGTGTGTGTGTGTGTTTTTTTTTTTTTCCAGGAAAAATGGCAGGACGATTCTTCAGTAACAGCTCTATTATGTCCAACCCTTTGTTGGGGCTGGTGATCGGGGTGCTGGTGACTGTCTTGGTGCAAAGCTCCAGCACCTCAACCTCCATTGTCGTCAGCATGGTAGCCTCTTCATGTGAGTCGGGCACCCATGAGCCCAGCTGCATTGCAGACACTCTCTTGTCTACCGGAGGGGAGGGGGTGGGGGGGCAGGAATTCACTCTGAATATGTCCAGGCCTTGTCAACATTGTCTTCCTATCTTGCCGCAGCTACCATGTGTTCCCCTCTTGATCCAAGGCAGCTTCCAGTTTCCATTTCTGTGGCAGGATCTGGAAATAGACCCTGCTGCTGCTGTTCTCAGTGCTGAATTCTCTAGGACTGTGCTTTCCAGACCTGTGGCCACTAGCCACATGTGGCAATTTAATTTCATTGAACTTTAATTGATTTAAAGTTGAAATATAACATTCAGTTCCTCAGTTGTACTAGTTACATTTCAAGTGTTGAAGAGCCATAGGTGGTTGGCAGCTACCCTATTGAGCAGTAGAGACATAGAACATTTCCAACACTGCAGAAAGTTAGTTCTCTGGGACAGAGCCATTCTCAGTGCTAAGAATAAAGACAACTAATCACATCACAAATTGCTCTGGGACAATTGAGCTGGGGAAATTGCACTCTAAACTTGCACCTGCCTGATAATTGCTCTAGCAAGGTTGAACAGACCCTCTGAAGGGGACCAGTTTGAACTGATTGTTACCATTTTCAAATAGAGACATGGGTCCCACTATGTTGCCCAGGCTGGTCTCAAACTCCTGGGCTGAAGTGATCCTACTGCCTCAGCCTCCCAAAGTGCTGGGATTACAGGCATGAGCCACTGCTCCTGGCCAGAACTATTTTTCTTCCCAAGCCAGCATCTTAGCCAAAATTAACTAGAATGTTTCTGGGTCCAGTTGGAAAAAGGTATTACATATTCAAAATATTTTACTTGTATATGTCCAAGTACAGCAATATGCTAATTTTGTTTTAAAAAGTCACAATGGCTGGAATTAAGCGTGTGATATCTCTCATAGAAATGATGCTTCCTTGGCCAGGCATGGTGGCTCACACCTGTAATCCCAGCACTTTGGGAGGTTGAGGCGGTGGATCACTTGAGGTCAAGAGTTTGAGACCAGTCTGACCAACATGGTGAAACCCCGTCTCTACTAAAAATACAAAAATTAGCTGGACATGGTGGTGCATGCCTCCAATCTCAGCTATTCAGGAGTCTGAGGCAGGAGAATCGCTTGAACCCAGGAGGTAGAGGTTGCAGTGAGCCAAGATTGCACCACTGCACTCCAGCATGGGCGACAGAGCGAGATCTGTCTCAAAAATAAAAAAAAGAAGTGATGATTTCTTAAAGGTGAGCCTTTGTGCTATGCACAACTGACTCAACTGTGCATGCAAGCCCTGGAACTACTCCACCTAAGGCCTTCATCACTGGCTGCCTCCTGGTCTCCTTCAGGCTAGCCTTGGATCTGCAATAGGGAGGAGGGAGGAATCTAGAAAGGCACTTTCATCAGATTCATAGTGAAATGCATGACCCCAATGAGGATAAGAACTATTGCTTTAGAGGACATCAGCATGAGTGACGTTAGCCTGCCTCCAGGCTGCCTTTCTAAGCTCACTACTGGCTCTTTTCCATCCTCCAGTGCTCACCGTTCGGGCTGCCATCCCCATTGTCATGGGGGCCAACATTGGAACGTCAATCACCAACACTATCGTTGCACTCATGCAGGTGGGAGACCGGAGTGAGTTCAGAAGGTAAGAGGCTCCAAACCAGCCCTTGCGACATAAGTGCTATCGTTCTAGGCCATGCTGTTGTACTTAACTTTTAATTAGTCGGAGATGACATGCTTATCAGGTTCGTTCCTGGAGTTCCTAGAAGTAACCACAGGAAGGTAGAGCTAGGGTTGGATCACATAACCAGCTGATTAGACTCAGCGCCCTGATCTGCAGGGCAGGGATAATGCCATCTATCACCACTGTGTTGTCATACGATTGAATACGATCCAGTAGGTATGTGTTTAGAGCACCTACTATGTCGAGTTCACTAAATAAATGCAAGCTCTAGCCAGAAACTTATCTGCTGGGTGGTGGAACTGAAACAAGGCCAGCTAGGAGAGTAGGATTTATTGGGGCCAGGAGTGGTGGCTCATGCCTGTAATCCCAGCCTTTTGGGAGGCCGAAGTGGGTGGATCGCCTGAGGTCAGGTGCCTGGCCAACATGGTGATACCCCATCTCTACTAAAAATACAAAACATTGCCAGGCATGGTGGCAAGTGCCTGTAATCCCAGCTACTTGGGAAGCTGAGGCAGGAGAATTGCTTGAATCCAGAAGGCAGAGGTTGCAGTGAGTCGTAATCATGCCACTGCACTCCAGCCTGGCTGATAGAGCGAGACTCTATCTCAAATAATAATAATATAATAATAAAGGTATTGTTTGGTCATAATTATAACTTATTAAAACTGCCACTGTCAGCTCAACCCTTGCCACTTTTTCTTTGTTCTTCATTTACATGTCAATAAAAAGCAAATCTGTGTATGCATAAGATCCAAAAATAGAGCAGGTAGAATGTTGGAAACTCTTCTTTTTCAAAAAAGTTAATGTGAAAATTAAATGTTTCTCAGCCTCTAGCTGTTTTATTTTTTTCTTTTTTAAGGGAAGCTTTTTCATTGAAGATAAAAAAAAAAAATCCAGAACAGAATATTTTCAATCTGGAGATAAGATGGAATCGAGGAGGAGTCTTTGAACCTCCTCAGATGGATGCAAAATGTAATATATTTTAGCTTCGTTTGCTGTGGAAACTATTCATGTTTCATCACTTTCAAGAAAAAGATTAAGAATTCATGTGCATAGAGGTCTTTTTAAGTTAAATTTTTTTTATTATACTTTAAGTTTTGGGGTATATGTGCAGTTAAATTTTTTTATTGATACAAAATAATTTTACACCTTTATGAGGTACATGTGATATTTTGTTATATTATTTGTTAATTACATGTTATACATATGATATATTTGTTACATGCATAGACTGTGTAGTGATCAAATCAGGGTATTTGAGGTGCCCGTCACTTTGAGTATTTATCATTTCTATGTCTTTGGAACAATTGAAAACTCGGCATAGAGGGCTTCAGTTGCCTTCATACTGGTCCCCACCTTTCCAAAAGAAGGTTGCCTTCAATATACATGATAGAAAAGTGGACTTGATGCGATTCTTCCTAACAGTGATAGCTGAGCTAATTATTCCAGCCATAACATACTTGCTGGCCCGCGGTTTCCTCATCTGGCCAGTGGTAATATAGTTACCAGCCACTTTGGGGATTGCTATGAGAGAACAAAGATGAAACTGTATATATGTGCACACTTCCATAGGTGACACCTAGCAGAGGGTGGTGGATGATTCAGGTCATGACCCACCCTGCATGGTGCCCACCGGCTTAGTGACTGATCTGACTGTCTGGGCTCCCCTCCCATAGAGCTTTCGCAGGAGCCACTGTCCACGACTTCTTCAACTGGCTCTCCGTGTTGGTTCTATTGCCCATGGAGGTTGCCACCCATTACCTTGAGGTCATAACCCAGCTTGTGGTGGACAGCTTCCACTTCAAGAATGGAGAAGATGCCCCAGAGCTTCTGAAAGTCATCACTAAGCCCTTCACAAAGCTCATTGTCCAGGTAACTCGCCTCCTTCAGAGAGAGAAAGAGACAGAATTCCTACCTACACCATCCCCTACCTAAGCTGACAGATATAGCTGAGGGTCTACAACACTATTCTGGGTCCGGCACGGTGGGTAACCCTTGTTTTCCCAGCACTTTGGGAGGCCAAGGCAGGTAGATTGCTGGAGGTCAGGAATTTGAGACCAGCCCGACCAACATGGCATAACCCCATCTCTACTAAAATGAAAAACATTACTTGGGCATGGTGGCACACACCTGTAGTCCCAGCTACATGGAGGGCTGAGGTAGGAGGATCGCTTGAACCCCAGGAGGTGGAGGCTGCAGTGAGCTGAGAATTGCACCACTGCACTCTAGCCTGGGTGACAAAGTGCGACTCTGTTTTAAATAAATAAATGGGCCGGGAGCAATGGCTCACGCCTGTAATCTCAGCATTTTGGGAGGCCGAGGTGGGGAGATCACCTGAGGTCAGGAGTTTGAGACCAGCCTGACCAACATGGAGAAAGCCCGTCTCTACTAAAACTACAAAAATTAGCCGTGCATGGTGGTGCATGCCTGTAATCCCAGCTACTTGGGAGCCTGAGGCAGGAGAATCACTTAAACTCAGGAGGCAGAGGTTGCGGTGAACCCAGATAGCGCCACACCACTGCACTCCAGCCTGGGCAACAACAGTGAAACAAGTCCATCTCAAAAAAAAAAAAAAAAGAAGAAGAAGAAACACTACTCTGTAGCTGCCTCTGGAAAAGGCCAAGAGAGGCAGGACTTTAGGGCCACTTGATAGAGTGACTGGCCAACCTTTATTTCGGTGGAGGCGCTTCTTCAGGCTGCACACTTGAGACCACTTTGTACCCGCTGCTGCCCTCAATACCAGTGGACTCGATAAAGTATGATCTACCCTTTCCTGCCTAGAGCCTTCTCATCCCCTGCTCCCTGGGTCCTTGCTAGGACCTTGTGTTTTACTGGTTTTCTTTGTCATTCAGTCATCCAGAAAATATCTACTGTCAGCTCCCTAGATATCAGTGCCTTTGCAGACAGAGTGAGTCTCACTTTGCCTCCCTGAGGGCTCACAGTCACCTTGATCTCAGAGCCCCTCTCACTGCAAGCCCCTTGGTTTGTGCCCTAAATCGCTTCTGCAGATGTGCTGATGGTCTCCTGTCTGTTGCTTTCCACAGCTGGATAAAAAAGTTATCAGCCAAATTGCAATGAACGATGAAACAGCAAAAAACAAGAGTCTCATCAAGATTTGGTGCAAAACTTTTATCAACAAGGTACGTTTCCAAGAATATTCCCCGGGCAGGTGAACCTTGCATCTGAATGTTAAGCCAAATCTTGTATCCAAGGCGGGTAAATAAGAAGTCGGGAAAGAAATATTGGGAGCTCCTGAAAAATCAAAAGTGACCAGTGAATGCCTGTAGAAAACAAATCCATGAATGAATGCTGAATGCAGGTCAACAGTAAGACAGATAGAGTCCCTTTTGCCTCATCCCTGGGATACAGTATTCTCTGTTTGCTAATTTCCATGTCTCTAGGAGAAGCCTGCGTCTCTGTTTTCATTTTTGGAGGGACTCATGGAAATAGTCCAGGCCTATAGGTATTGGCTGCAAGTGGCCTCTCTCTCACTTCCTAGACTCTTCCAGAGTATTCCCTCTGCTCAGGCCCAGAGCATTCATGCCCTGTATCAGGAACCTACCCAGCCTGCTTTGCACCTGGGTTGTGCCTTGCCCTTGCTTCTGGGGTGTACATGTGTTTTGTTGTTGTTGTTGTTTGTGGGGTTCTGAAGACTGGAGACTAAAACACACAAGCTAATTTTTTTTTTTTGATATGGGGTCTTGCTCTGTTGCCCAGGCTGGAGTGCAGTAGAACAGTCTCGGCTCACTGCACCCTCCACCTCCCAGGCTCAAGTGGTTCTCCTGCATCCACTTCCTGAATAGCTGGGATTACAAGCACCTGCCACCACGCCTGGCAAATATTTGTATTTTTATTAGGGTCAGGGTTTCACCATGTTGGCCAGGCTGGTCTCGAACTCCTGACCTCAGGTGATTTGCCTGTCTTGGCCTCCTAAAGTGCTGGGATTACAGGCGTGAGCCACTGAGCCTGGCCGTCAAACTAGATGTTTTTAAGTGGTGAAGGCTGACTTTAGTTGTCTTCAGTTGTTCTAAGAGATTTCTAATAAAGGTGAGAAATAAGTCCTCAAGAGAAGAGAACTGTTCTGTTGGGGCCACACTGCACGCACCTGTGTGGTGTCTGCCCCCGTTCATCCCTACCCCCGCCATCACCTGCCACTCCCCACTAAAAGCCAATGTCACGGGCATTTGTTGTGTTTGTCATCCAGACCCAGATGAACGTCACTGTTCCCTCGATTGCTGACTGCACCTCCCCTTCCCTCTGTTGGACGGAAGGTGTCCAAACCTGGACCATGAAGAACGTGACCTACAAGGAGAACGTCGCCAAATGTGAGTGGAGCTCAGTGGATTGGCCACTGTGACAGGAGTTGTCTGGGGGTGACATGTTTATCTGTGTGAAGTCCCAGTAAGTGAAGGAAAAGACAGGAGTCACCAAGCACCTCCCCTACATCAAGCAGTGAGCAACATGCTTCCACAGCAGAGGAAACTATGGCTTAGGAACTGAGGTGACAGGCTCACGGTCCCCACGGCCAGGTGCAGAACTGGGACTTGAAGCGAAGCCCATTTCCTCTGCCAGCTCCATACCACCTCAGAAAAGCTCAACAGATTCTAGAGGGCTCCCTCTCCCTCCACGTGCTTTGTTCGGTCTCCCTTAGTCAATAACTCTAGAGGCCAGGCATAGTGGCTCATACCTATCATCCCAGCACTTTGGGGAGGCCAAGGCGGGCCCATGCCAGGAGGCCAGGAGTTTGAGACTAGCCTGGCCAACACGGTGAAACTCTGTTTCTACAAAAATAATACAAAAAAATTAGCCAGGCATGGTGGCACAGGCCTGTAGTCCCACCTACTTGGGAGACTGAGGGAGGAGAATCGTTTGAACTCCAGGAGGCAGAGGTTGCAGTAAGCCATGATGGCACCACTGCACTCCAGCCTGGGCAACAGAGCAAGACTGTCTCAAAATAACTTCAGGGAGATGACAGCCAGATTTGAAGGAAGATGTGGGACCCACATAGAACAGATGGATTCATTCCATTGGTCCCTACTGTACAGCGGGGTCCATTCAGGGCCCTGGAGCTGTAGCACTTGAACAAGGCAGTGAGCCTGCGTCATGCTCTGGTTATTAAGAAGCTGTAACGTTTTTCCAACCCAGCCATCCTTAGTTACTCTAATTACTCCTTACTTTTACTTTTGTATATCTCTGCTTCTCTCTTCCTACCCCCAACCTGATATTAATTCTGAGCAGTATACCTTAATATTCTAGGTATGGTTACCCCAAAGAATTAAGTTAACTTACCACCTCCCACATTCTAGGCACTATACATTCAATAATCATATTTTGCTGGAATTATCTGGGGGATGCAGAAGGGGCTTTACAACTAGCAATGCCCCCTACTTTGACTTGCCCATCGAACTCCTCAAGGCACACTTATCATTAGTAAAAAAAATTGGACTGACAGCATGGTCTTTAGACATAGAGCTGGGCTGGGTCTGCCCCTGAGTAGTTGTGTGATTTTTTAAGGCCATCACTTCATCTTCCAGCCTCATGTGATCTCACTGATTATGTCTCAGTGGTGCCCTTCTCTGAGAAGGATGTTGAGAAGGACCGTCTTGGTTTTGGGGTGCCATGCATCAAACTAACAACCAGGAATCACCTATTTGTAGGAGAGACAGGATCTAGGGGAATAAATAACAATCTGTAGCCGTGGTGGCTGCATGCCCTCCTGACAAGGTTCTCCGTGGTCTTTTTAGGCCAGCATATCTTTGTGAATTTCCACCTTCCGGATGTTGCTGTGGGCGTCATTCTGCTCGTCATCTCCCTGGTGGTCCTCTGTGGATGCCTGATCATGATTGTCAAGATCCTGGGCTCTGTGCTCAAGGGGCAGGTGGCCACGGTCATCAAGAAGACCATCAACACCGGTAGGTACACTGCCCTCACTTGTGGGCCTTCAGGGATAGTGTCATCACGGCCACTGCATGGGCTGTGGGGGTCCTTTAAATTCCCATCTAGCAATGGCCTCTGCATGGCATCGAGTTTCTCTCTCAGACTGGATCAGCAGCAGAAATGAGGATGTCATTCACCTGGAAATGTTCTTGGTGTCCTGGGTGGGGTCTAGGGAGCAGGCCCAAGCTTCCATTCCATGTTGTCAATGTCCTGAGAGGGAGCTCATATCTGGAGAGCTGTGAGTCAGGCCTTTTTTCCTAGCAGGTTTCCTGTATGCTCAGGACTTTACTGGGTCTGTCAAGACCCCTTAGAAAAAGGGCCCCAGGCGTCCACCCTCACCCCCACCTCTCTTCACTGTTGTGAAGGAAGTGTGGTGCATAAATACGTCAGCATCCAGAGGTAGCCAATGAAACTGCTGGCCAAGAAGATTTCCTGCTAAGTAGGGTGTCTTGGCCAATGAGAGCTCGCTAAGCCAGTGACATCACCACTCCATGAAAGCTCAGTGACATACAGCCAAGAAAATTCGTCCCCCACCCTAGGTTGTCTTGGGGAAACAGAGCAACTCTGGGTGCTTCTGGGAAATACAGGGCCTGATCTAGTGCTGGTGGGGTGGAGGACTCAGTTGGTAGGCACGTTCCAAGTTGCTGCGTTTTCTTGGTGCACCTTAAGGTGGAGATGAAGGTTGAAGGTTGAACGTGGGTGGTGACGGGAGACCAGGGCAGGGGAGGAAGTATGCTCTCAGCACTTTCTGGAAGGCAAGTGGTTATCTGGGCGGGCTCGCTCTTTCTAACCTGAACTCCAGGGAATCTGTGTTTTTGTTTTCGTAACACTCACCTGCATCCTTGGTTTTTCCATCCGAATATGCGGAGCAAAAGACAGTGGGAAATGAAACTGGATTCTAAAACTCTACTCTGCAATCTGAGACTCCCATATGTGGGATGAGGAGGTGCCTGTACAAACTCACCCCTAGGCCCAGCCCCTGCCCCGGGCTTCCAGCCATACCTTCCCTAGAGAGGCTGTGACATCTCTTCCTTCTGTCTTCCAGATTTCCCCTTTCCCTTTGCATGGTTGACTGGCTACCTGGCCATCCTCGTTGGGGCAGGCATGACCTTCATCGTGCAGAGCAGCTCTGTGTTCACGTCAGCCCTGACCCCCCTGATTGGTGAGTTACTCCCCGGCTTCTCCCTCTGGCCACCACTGCCATTTCCTGTCATCCCATGGGGCTGATGTGTTTGTGTGTTGTGTTCCCCCCCAGGAATCGGCGTGATAACCATCGAGAGGGCTTATCCACTCACGCTGGGTTCCAACATCGGTACCACCACCACCGCCATCCTGGCTGCCTTAGCCAGCCCAGGCAGCTCAATAAAGAGTTCACTCCAGGTTAGAACATGGGGCATGGGCGCAGGGGCTCTGGGGGCTGGACCTCCCATGGTCTTGCAAACTGGTCTCTAACTTGAGCCAGGCTTTTCTCTGTGCTCCCCTCCAAATGGAACTAATATGTGGAAGGGAAGCCATGGGGAAAGTTTTGAGGACCTTGATAGGAGAACAATCCAACAGTCCTGAGAGAGGCAGTAAGACCCCCATAATTGGTGGTTGTTTCAGCAAAGCTGTGGTGGCTCCTTGATATAGCTGTGGAAAGAGTACTTAGGAAACACAGACGCCACCTCCGATCTCCTCACTCACTGCCCTCTCTGGGGACCTCCCCAGTTAGGAGACCTCCCTGGCATGGACCATCTAGGTTACCTGGCACAAGACCTTTGGGATTTGAATTCTTATCTCACCATTTACATACCAAGTGACCTTTGGCAAGTAGTCTGACCTGAGCATCCTCATCTGAAAGATGGAGAACAGAATCCCTATTTCATTAGGATTATTATAAGGATCTGATGAGGCAAAGCCGTCTGTGCAACAGAAATAGAAATTCAAGCATATAATATAAATTAACTGCACATGTCATCCTAAAATTTTTTAGTAGATACATCTTTAAAAGTAGAAACAGATTCATTTTTCAATAATGTATTTGATTTAAACCATTATCACTTTAATATGTAATCAGTCTGTCAAACATTGAGATATTTGGCATTCTTTTCTGGAACTAAGTCTTTGAAATCTAGTGTGTATTTTATACTTAAAGCGCATCTCAGTGTGGACGTGCTGCTAGTGTATCAGACAGGGCTGGTCCACAGCCTGGGCGTGGTACTTGGCACCAGCCTTGGGAAAGTGACCAAGTGCCTGGCCTCTAGAGCCAGGCTTCCGGGATGTGAATTTGCACCTCTTTCATCTCCCACCTGTCGGATTTGGGGAGCATAACCTCATGATGCCTCCAGGTCGAGGAAGAATGGTTGCCACTTTGTAGGGTGTTTTTTGAGGATGGAGAGAATGCACCACTGAGGGCTCCTGGCCCTCCCAGACTCATAGTAGGTCTTTATGGAATCCAGGTACTCTGTGGGCTGAGCCATAAAGACAAGGAAGGCCTGGAAAGCCCATGACTGTGCTGGTTGTGATGCCTGCTAGCTGACCTCCCCCTCCCCTTCTCTCCCCCCAACCACCCCCACTGGGCAAGAGACCCCTCACCTGTCCAACTTCTTGTGTTGCAGATTGCCCTGTGCCACTTTTTCTTCAACATCTCCGGCATCTTACTGTGGTACCCGATCCCGTTCACTCGCCTGCCCATCCGCATGGCCAAGGGGCTGGGCAACATCTCTGCCAAGTATCGCTGGTTCGCAGTCTTCTACCTGATCGTCTTCTTCTTCCTGATCCCGCTGATGGTGTTCGGCCTCTCGCTGGCCGGCTGGCCCGTGCTGGTGGGTGTCGGCGTGCCCATCCTCTTGATCGTTATCCTGGTACTGTGCCTCCGCCTGCTGCAGTCCCGCTGCCCACGCATCCTGCCCAAGATACTCCAGAACTGGAACTGCCTGCCGCTGTGGATGCGTTCGCTGAAGCCCTGGGACGCCGTGGTCTCCAAACTGGCCGGCTGCTTCCAGCTGCGCTGTTGCTGCTGCTGCCGCGTGTGCTGCCGCCTGTGCTGCCTGCTATGTGGCTGCAAGTGCTGCCGCTGCAGCAGGTGCTGCGAGGACTTGGAGGAGGGGCAGGAGGTGCAGGGCGTCCCCGTCAAGGCCCCTGAGACCTTTGACAACATAGCCATTAGCAGAGAGGCTCAGGGTGAGGTCCCTGCCCCGGACTCAAAGACCGAATGCACAGCCTTGTAGGGGGCCGTCCGGGTGGCCAGAGGTGTGGGGAGGGACCTTGACTCCTGCGTGCTCTTCTCCCTCCCACTGCTGCACCCTTTCACCACCTCGAGGAGATTTGTTTCAAATTAGTGAATGAAATTGATGCACTCCTACCTAACTCGATTCCCTGTGGCTTGGATAGGCCTGCAGGGCAGTTTCATGCCAGCCCCTGGAGACTCAGTAGTCTCTTACTCCAGGAAGACACAGGGCAATACCTAAAGAGAATTAGAGAATCAGTGTGGCTGGAAAGATGGCTAATCCTTTATGTAGCTGGGTTGGTCAGTAGAACCTATTTCCAGACTCAAAAACCATCTTCAGAAAGAAAAGGCCCAGGGAAGGAATGTATGGGAGGCTCCCCCAGATGGGGAAGTGTATTCTCTATGTCTATCAAGCTCAGGCCTCTCTTTTCTTTTTAAACTAAAGTCTGGCAACCAAGAGCAGCAGCTCCATGGCCTCCTTGCCCCCCAGATCAGCCCCAGGGAGCATCTGCTCTGCTAATGGTTATGTTGTCAAAGCGTCAGGGGACACAGCGTCATTGTTTGGAAACTGAAGGTCACTGGTGTGGGTCCGTCCCACTTCCTAGTGCTCCCACACTTCCCATCAGGGTTTCCTCACCTGGACAGGTGTGCTCGTCCAAGCAGTTCACCTGCAGCGTCCTTGTCCTCACGCTTCATGGACGGGAGCCACATCTGAACTACAGAGAGTTCAGGCTGGATACACGTGCCCACCTGCTGCTCTTGTCTTAAGAGACAGAGAGTGGGGCAGATGGAGGAGAAGAGAGTGGGGACTGGGTAGCGTGGCATTCAGGGGATATGGAGTATCTGCCAAAAGGGCCCCAGGTTCTGAATTTAGCGAACTTAAAAGCCAAATTAAAACGCATTGTGGCTAAAGCCTAATGCTCCTCTCTTGGTCAGACAACAAAAACCCTCCCTGTTGGATCTTTCGAAATAAAACACGCAAATTCTCCAGCCTGCGTGCTGCCACCTTGAATCCCAGGGAGTATCTGTGTCTGGAATAGCTCTTCACCCCTCTCAGCCTCCTCACTTTCTGTACAAGATGACTTCCTGGGTTAACTTCCTTCTTTCCATCCACCCACCCACTGGAATCTCTTTCCAAACATTTTTCCATTTTCCTGTAGACAGATTTTGATTAGCTGCCTTCTCTCCCAGCCTGCAAAACTCCAGACTTTTCTCAGGGCGGGGAAATCTGCACCCAACTGGACTGCCTGGTGAAGTGGGATCACTGAGTACAGTCGAGCGCATGTGTGTCTGTGGGTCAAAGGGGTGCGCTCCTTCTCATCCTAGATGCCTTCTCTGCCTTCCACAGCCTCCTGCCTATTACATCACTGCCCCCCACCCACCCCCAACCATCCCAATTCTTCCTGGCCAATGAGCTCCAGCCTTATCTAGGAAAGGGGGAGTAGGTGTAGCCATGTGGCAAGATTGGGTCCTCCCCCATCCCAGCTTCTCCAGCGTCCCAGCAGGTCAGGATATCAGACAGTCCTCCCCCGACCTTCACCCTCGTAGACAGCAATTCCCAAACAGTCAAATTCTCTATATTTATAGTCACAGCCCTGTACAGCATTTTTCATAAGTTATGTAGTAAATGGTCGGGATGATTTTGTGCTTCTAGTGCTCTCATTTGGAAATGAGGCAGGGTTCTTCTATGAAATAGGAAAAAAGAAACCTGTTTGTATATTTTGTAATATCACCTCTGCGGCCGTGCCTGCCCCGCACACTCTGTATATATGTAAGTTAAACCCGGGCAGGGGCTGTGGCCGTCTTTGTACTCCAGTGATTTTTAAAAATTGGATCTTTGTACTTGCATTGATTGTATAATAATTTTGAGACCAGGTCTCATTATATTGCTCAGGCTGGTGTCAAACTCCTGGGCTCAAGCAATCCGCCCACCTCAGTCTCCCAAACTGCTGAGATTACAGGCATGAGACACCACACCCAGCCTGATTGTAGTTTTTTTGTTGTTTTTTTTTTACTGGTTGTGAGAAGGGAGAAATAAAATCATCAAACCCAAAAGGCGTGTGTTGTTTTTAATTACAGGAAAATAGGGACCTCGCTGGATCTGTTTTATGCAAATGTGAATTCTCTTCCCTCACCAGACATCACTACCCACCACTTAGCATCCGACCCTGCAGCTGCATCATTTGTGGGGCCTCTTGTTCAACAACCTGGGGAGAAGTGTCATTATGGACACTAAAAAGACAACACTTCACTTTCTGTTATAGTCTCTCTTGAGTCGCCATGGAAATTTTCTATTAAATACCATTCCAAGTAAAAAGTTGAGATTTAAATTCTTAGCATGAATTTCACAGTTCATCTTACATTGCGCAATGCCGATTTCAGACGCAAACAAGTCCTATTAACTCATCTGTGGAATCACTGACATGACGCAGCTCTTATGTGTAGCTCACACATATACTTTATTCCTTTGAGAACAGGGAAAGCACTGCACAAAACTAGCTCAATTGTTTTGATTTCACTTTTTTTTTTAATGAGATATGGTCTCACTCTGTCACCCAGGCTATAGTGCAGTGATGCAATCTCTGCTCACTGCAACCTCTGCCTCCCGGGTTCAAGCGATTCTCCTGCCTCAGCCTCCCGAGTAGCTGTGATTACAGATGCACACTGCCACACCCAGCTAATTTTTGTATTTTTAATAGAGATGGGGTTTCACCATGTTGGCCAGCCTGGTCTTGAACTCCTGACTTCAGGTGATCCGCTTGCCTCAGCCTCCCAAAGTGCTGGGATTACAGGCGTGAGCCACCGAGCCCAGCCTGATTTCACTTTTTGTGCACATTCTGCCAAAGCTCTCTGTCTTCCTGATGAGTAAGGAAGAACTGAAAGGAAAAAGCAATGGGCCACCCTTTCTATATAAGCATTTTTCAGCCTAAGTAACTGGCTACTAAAGGGAAATGACACGAGTGTGAAAAGACACGATAGGGTTTCTTAGTTGTTCCTTGCTTGTTCACTTGGAGTGCCATTACCTTTTTGCTGCATTCAAAGAAAGTTCTGCTTTGAATAAAAAGTACGGTCTTTCATTGCTGTGTGTTCTGTCAACCACCTGTGCTAGTCAAAATAACATGTTGCCCAGGTGTGGTGGCTCACACCTGTAATCCCAGCACTTTGGGAGGGAGGCCGAGGCAGGCAGATCACTTGAGCTCGGGAGTTTGAGACCAGCCTCGCCAACATGATGAAACCCCGTCTCTACTAAAAATACAAAACTAGCTGGGCGTGGTGGCAGGTGCCTGTAATTCCAGCTACTCAGGAGGCTGAGGCAGGAGAAACACTTGAACCCAAAAGGCGGAGGTTGCAGTGAGCACTGCACTCCAGCCTGGGCAAAAAGAGCGAAACTCCTTCTCAAAAATAAATACATAAATAACGTGTTAAGGAAGAGTTTACTTTAAGAAACGTTTGCACCAGGCGTGGTGGCTCACGCCTGTAATCCCAGCACTTTGGGAAGCCGAGGCGGGCGGATCATGAGGTCAGGAGATTGAGACCATCCTGGCTAACACAGTAAAACCCCAACTCTATTTACACACACACACACACACACACACAAATTATCCAGGCATGGTGGTGCGCGCCTATAGTTTCGGCTACTCAGGAAGCTGAAGCAGGAGAAGCGCTTGAATCCGGGAGGCAGAGGTTGCAGTGAGCTGAGACTGTGCCACTGCACTCCAGCCTGGACTACAGAGCGAGACTCCATCTCAAAAAAATAAATAAGTAAATAAAATAAAATACAATAAAAAAGAAACGTGTGCAGGACTAAGCTGGTCGCACCTCTTTGTAGGCCAGCTGTGCCGAGAGCTGAATCCATATTATGGAGCACACTGAATTTGGGCTTGGACTCTCTCAGAGTGCTGGGTTCCACCCATGGCTCTGTCATTTACTGTCTCAATAGCAACTTCCTCATCTGGAATATGGGACAGTAACACTTGGCTTCCTGTGATTATGAAAATGAAGCAATGTATGTAAACATTTAGCCAGGGTGGGTTTACTGTAAGTGCTTGGCATATGGTTCTGCCTCAAAATATAGGGGATGAACATGCATGGCATCTGTACAAGATACACTTCCCACGCTTGTTTGCATTTTTCTTCCCTGCGTATTTCCACAGTCACACTCCAAATCAGGAAGACTGCTATTAACCCAAGAACCCGGGGCCTGGCCTGGCCTGGGATTATTAGGAGAAGCAAATAAAATATCATGGGGCCTGGGAGCAGTCCTGGACTGGGCTCTGCAGCCATGGGGCAGGAGGCAAGGACCGCTCAGCATTTCCGGAACAAATCGGTGCTCTGTGAACTCACTTTCTAGTCCCAACCAACGGCAGTGGTAAGTGTTATTTTAAAAGCGTTTTCTGGGCCAGGCGCTGTGGCTCACGCCTGTAATCTCAGCACTTTGAGAGGCTGAGGCGGGTGGATCACGAGGTCGGAAGTTCAAGACCAGCTTGGCCAAGATGGTGAAACCCTGTCTCTACTAAAAATACAAAAATTAGCCAGGCAGGTGGTGGGCGCCTGTAATCCCAGCTACTCAGGAGGGTGAGGCAGGAGAATGGCTTGAACCCAGGATGTGGAGGAGGTTGCAGTGAGCTGAGATCGCGCTATTGCATTCCAGCCTGGGTGACAGAGCAAGACTCAGACTCAAAACAAAAACAAACCCCTTATTTCATTTTATTTTATTCTATTTTATTTTATTCATTGGTCAATCATGAGGTTAAAATACATTTTGACACACACAGACTCAATGCATAGACTCAAAATTTTTCTTTGTATTCTGTCTTGGGTATGAAAGAAAGAGATGCCAGGCACGCTGGCTAACACCTGTAATGCCAGCACTTTGGGAGGCAGAGGTGGGTGGGTCATGAGGTCAGTAGTTCGAGCCCTGCCTGGCCAACATGGTGAAACCCCGTCTCTACTACAAATACACTGCACTCCAGGCTGGATCTCAGCTCACTGCAACTTCTACCTCCCAGGTTCAAGCGATTCTCATGCCTCAGCCTCCCGAGTAGCTGGGATTACAGGCGCATGCCACCACGCCTGGCTAATTTTTTTTTTTTTTTTTGTATTTTTAGTAGAGACAGGGTTTCACCATATTGGCTAGGCTGATCTCGAACTCCCGACCTCAAGTGATCCACCTGCCTCAGCCTCTCAAAGTTCTGGGATTATAGGCGAGAGCCACCAAGTCTGGCTGCCTTACAGAATTTAGAATCAATTGAAAAAATAAGACACAAAAGACAGGATGATGGAGATGAAATCTATTTTATTATTAAGGAAGCTGATTGTAAGAGACAGCATTTAGAATTGCCAGGAGGTGGGGACGGGAGCTTACTAACACTTTACCTTCCTTGGCATAAGGAAGGCATTGCTCCACTGTCTTCTGGAATCTTGTGGATGAGAGACCCAGAGCAGAGACAGGCCCAGCAGCCAGCCAGCACTCTCACCAGACACGTGAATGAAGCTACTTTAGAGCATCCAGCCAGCATCCTGCCTGACTGGTGGGACCAGCAGAACAGCCCAAAAAAACCCATCCCTGATTGCTGACCATGGAGTACACAAATAAAATGGTGATTATTTTTAAGGCATTACAATTTTGAGGTTGTTTGTTTGCAAAGCACAAGATAACTGACACAGAATTCAACACTCTGAAGTGTAGACTGTGGTTTTGGTCTGATGTATTTCCTGCAGCTCATCACCCACCCCTTGTCCTTCTTATTGTGGCTCCTTTGGTTAATTCCTTCAAAGAATAAACCTCCTGTCTCTTGCCTGGAGTGGTAAAATAGGTTCACCAGGGGGCATTATTTAACGATTAATTTCAGGCCAGATACAATGACTCAAGCTTGTAATCCCAGTGCTTTGGGAGGCTGGGGAGAGAAAATCAGTTGAGTCCGGGAGTTCAAAACCAGCCTGGGCAACAAAGTGAGACCTCGTCACTACAAAAATTTTTTAGGCTGGGTGTAGTGGATCACACCTGCAATCCCAGCACTTTGGGAAGGCCAAGGTGGAAGTATCACCTGAGGTCTGGTGTTCGAGACCAGTCTGGCCAACATGGCAAAATCCCATCTCTATTAAAAATACAAAAATTATCTGGGCATGGTGGTGGGCACCTGTAATGCCTCAGGAGCTACTCAGGAGGCTACTCAGGAGGCTGAGGCATAAGAATTGCTTGAACCTGGGAGGCAGAAGTTGCAGTGAGCCAAGAATCGCACCGCTGGGTGACAGAATGAAACTGTGTCTCAAAATAACAACAATAATAATAATTTTTTAAAATTAGCCAGGTATGGTGGCATGAGCCTGAAGTCCCAGCCAATTGGAAGGCTGAGGCAGGAGGATCCCTAAAGCCCAGGAGTTGGAGGCTGCAGCGAGCTATGATTGTGCTACTGTATAGCAGCCTGGGCAATGGAGCAAGACTCTGTCTCTAAAACAAAAAAGCATGTATTTTTTGAGACAGAGTTTCACTCTTGCTGCCCAGGCTGGAGTGCAATGGCACAGTCTCGGCTCATTGCAACCTCTGCCTCCCGGGTTCAAGCGATTCTCCTGCCTCAGCCTTCCGTGTAGCTGGGATTACAGGCACACACCACCATGCTGGCTAACATTTTGTATTTTTAGTAGAGATGGTGTTTCACCATATCGGCCAGGCTGATCTTGAACTTTTGACCTCAGGTGATCCACCTGCCTTAGCCTCCCAAAGTGCTGTGATTACAGGCATGAGTCACTGTGCCTGGCCTAAAAAACATTTTTTTAATTAAAAAAAAAATCATTAGCTTCAGCTTCAAGTCACTGGTGTGCCGTACTAACACAGGGAATTATCCTCCCCAGGCCCTGGCTAACACATGGCCTGTGAGGACAGCATAAATTATGCTGCCATGAAGTAAAATTATGCCTTCTCCTTTGGCTCGGTTTAATTACCTAGAGCTCAAAGGGGCTCTGGAACCTGCCTGTTGGTGCTGAGATTGTAGTTTTGCATTTTTCACTTTGTTGGAGTCTTAGGAAGTCAGTAAATAACATCCCTTTCTTCCCTTACGGAATTTTTTTTTTTAATTAATTTTTTCTTTTTTGAAAGAAAGAAAAAGAGAGGAAAGAAAGTGAGAGTGAAAGAAAGAAAAAAAAGAATGCAAGAGAGAAAGAAAGAGGAAGAGAAAGAGGGAGAGAGAACGGGATTCTTGTTCTATTGCCCAGGCTAGAATGCAGTCTAAAAATGGGTATTAAAAACCTCTTTTTTGCCAATAATTGTGTTTAACAATGGAGACAGGAAGGAATAAGAGATGAAAATAACAAACAAGCAGCCAACCAATATTTTATTTAAACCTGTGAAATGCTATGCAATTGCTGAGGAGTGATTTACTTCCAATTATGTGGTCA